>DWJZ01000568.1:0-30665 GCA_018249125.1 Asbolis capucinus
TATTCAGTTAGCAATATAACAGTGTATTAAAATATTATATTAATAATTACTAATTATAATATAATTAACAACGAATTATACCGAGTAACTTTGCTTCGCCTCAGTGATAGAAAAATCTAATGGGTTTAATGTACATAGGTCTATTGAACGTGATGGAAAGGATGGAATCCTGGAAGGACCTTAATTTTTAAAGAATTATGCGTTTTAAAGATGAAAGAAAGAAATTATATATTTCTCCAAAGATCTATACAGTCAAAACATGGTATAAGGTGATATAATTATAACATAATAAATATAACTCATCAAATAAAGGTGTTTAATTAATTAAAAAATATATATTAGAAGTATAAAATCACTTTCCTTGAACTTTCGGAAAACATCGTGAGGACCTGCACTCCCGAAAATTCCTCATGACGTTCTCTAGTATAGTTTCTAATTTATTAAAAGACAGTATAATGATTCCATGACCCAAAAATCTGTGACTTCCTATTAAGAGTTATGTTATATAGTTGATTTGAATAACATTTTATTTAAGCTTTGTAAATGAATATTAAATTCCGTTAAGGAAAATATTATCGATAAAAATTATAAAATAAATGAATTAAGAAAAATTACCTACTGCTGCAATATATTCGAATAATAATTTACTTTACCCACTTATTTTATTAGAACTACAAAATTATTTTATTAGAACTAAAAAACACTACATCAAAAATCGACGTAAAGTCAGCAAACTACGATGAAGTACTTATATCAACTGAAAAGTTATATGTTCATTTTAAAAGGAATGCACATGTAAGTGTAGGCATTCATTGAATATTAGATACTCATATGACAAGAAGTTAATTATGATTATTGAGGAATTATGTAAATAAAGGTGTACATACTCTAGGTATGCGGGTAGTGCGGCGGCTTGTTTCGATTGTAAGCGATCGACAAAGTTAAGCAACAGCGGGCGCGGTCGGTAGGATGGGTGACCGCTAGTGGCACGTAAAGCCGTCGGTCCCGGTCGTTGTCGTAAGGTAGCAATCGTTAAGCTATGTCGGAGGCCAACGGGCAGCATAAAAGCTTTCGACACTTGGGTTGGCCACTAACCCCTTCACCAATTCGCATTGGAGCACCATAGTAGAGTATACTCTAGGCTTTCTCAGTAGAGACCTGTGCTCAGTAGTGGGCTATCAATGGGTCGAAGCCATATACACATATGCTACGAAGATAACTATAAAACTAAAAGTATTTATCATTATTTGTCGCATAATATGAACAAGAATAATTTATTTTTCAAACGATTCAGCTCTTTCCTTCCACGAACTTGCGATTTACGGAACAATCTTCCATCTGGACTATTTCCCCGGCGCTATGAGATGGGACTCCTTAAAACGAGTGTTAACCGTTTCCTTCGAAACCGGCAACTCACCTGCAGCTGTCTGGACGTTGCACGTGGCTATGGGCGACGGTGACCCTTTACCATCAGGTGGGCCATAACTTTGTTTGAGCGTTTCTGTTATAAAACAACATAACAGGAATCCACTTTACTTCTACTGACGGGTCATCTGATGGTAAGTGATCACCGCCGCCCGTGGTCAACACCATCCTCCATTATCACTCTCTATTTTAACCCCTTGAAAAAAGTATTAGTATGTTCTTTTACAAATTCTATATACATACCAATTTAAAATTCCAAATTAGATCGAAATAATCAAAATCGCTTTAGCATTTATAAAACTCGTATCTGACCGCGGTTTCGTCCGTATAGTAAGTGCGTTGATAAAAAGTAGCTTATGCGTTATTCTAAACTATAATCTATTTGTGTGCTAAATTTCATCCAGACAAAAACAATAGTTTCTGCGTGAGCGTTAAAAGTATCATCCATCCTCACAAACTGTCGCATCCGTAATATTAGAATTAGGAAGTTCGATATTTTTTCGAATTTGTATTCAATTAACTCAATTGTGAGTTTTTAAATTTAAATTTAACTAAACTATAATATGATAGTTTCGCATGCAATATCGTTCTACCCACACGTGCTCCGAGCGTTATATTACCGTGCTACCCCATTAGATATTTAACCCTCCCCGCGCTACCTGCAAAGCGACCACCGTCCCTGATATCATAACTTTGTCGCTTACTTGAATATTGCATGCTATCTTATATCAAACTGTACTAAGTAGTAGGCAACGGGCAATGATAGTTTAGTGCACGGGTCGGCAACCTTTTTTATATGAGGGCCACAAATGTGTTGGAAACTTAACAAACGAAATAAGTTTCTTTCTGTGTGATATTGATTGCTAGTGTCTGTGGTCTATTATTTTCGATTCCGTTTCCGATTGTGACTCATTAACTTAAAATTAGTAATAAATTATTGAGGCACCACTCGCACGTTATTTGTTAAATACCAGCGACAACGAAAACAAAATGTTATAAGGTGCGGATGCGGGCCACATTTCATTTCACAAGAAATGTCGAGTTGCGTCATTTAAATGGGGTCTGTGCTGCTCTGTAGTACCACACGTGGCCCGCGGGCCTCTGGTTGCCGTCCCCGGCATGGCCTGGGTTCAAATGTTATGTGTATGAATGTAATGTTGCAGGTTAATTATCAGTTGCTTCGGTGAAGGCAAGCATCGAGTGGAAACCTGCACTCCTGCGCTCGCCATGAAGGTCTCGTGCGTGTATGAAGTGTATCAATGCTCATGTGCCCAGCATGGCGGGCATGATCTGTAACTGTATCCTGAGATTCTGACCCAGCCGTCAGTTAAGTTAAATTGGTTTTTTTCGATTATCTTCATCATCATAATCTCCCAATTTTATTCGTGGTCAGCGCAATATGCTCTTTTCCATTCTTCCCTATCAGCCGTTAGCTCTACACTGCCTCCCTTATAATTATTATTTCTTTGTACGTTTTCTTAACTACAATTCAATTAGTATGATAAAATAGCTGTTGACTTTACGAATAATGACCAATAATGGTGCACTTACCCGTTGTATTGTTCAATGGCCGCCATATTTTTTAATAAGTTTGCACTTTACGACGATTTTACCTGATAGCAAATGGATATATTTTTTCGGCCGAGTACGTATGTACATTTTTTACCGATATTACGTAAAAGTGAAAGTCGAAGTCAAATCATTTACTCCAAGTAGGTATTTACAATACTCTTATGAACGTATTTTTTAAAAATCTACTACTGTTTCGGAATGTTGCCATAATAATGAGGAGAAGAAACAGCGAAAGAAACTTCTCAGCACATATTTTCAATAATACATAAAATAATAATACAAAATTATTGTAAATAACAAAATTGGGTGGAACCGGCTGCGGACGTGTATAATTTCCAAGCATCCTTGTCATTACGTTCATAAAATTGTTGGCTTTCACCAAAGGCCCACTACAGACCACATATTCCTTATACTAAGAAGGCCTAGAGGCCTCCACCTTGCCTTGTTGTAGAAATAAAATTGTTCTCGGAGTTTCCAGTTGAATCATTTTGATTTTTCTGATAATGTAATGTTTTATATGCTCTTATTAATACTTCCCTCATATAATGGTTATAGGCAGGTACATTTACGTATCTGGTATAGTATTGCGTCATTAACACAATAATTGTGTTCCTGATTGAACTGTTTACTTCCCCATTCCCTCTGACGACGCTGTAACGGCGGAATCTCTACGAAACAAGGGATTTTGGGTTTGATCTCGACCGGTATGTAAAATGTATGTATGTTGTCCGGTAATGATTTTTATGTATGATGCCATATAATAGTACTCCTAGTGAGGATGTTTGAGTATGTTTATTTGTTTAATTTTGACTTAACTCTAAATTTAACGTGATTTAAAGTTATTTAACGTGTTATGAAAATGTTTGTTAAACGAATGGAATGGGCAATGGAGCTCGGGTGTCGGCAATTAGACAGCGAGTTCACGAAGATTATTCTAAAGGGATTTTGCGTGGCGAATCGTTTCTCTATTAACGCGATGGAGAGGCCAATATCACGGCGTGCTGCAAAAGGATAAAAAGGGAAATAAAGTAACTTGTATGGCGGGTCGGTTGCAAGATGCAGAAATCTGTGTGGGGTGTGGGCGTGGGGAACCGGTCTAGACGAGATGAACTTTAAGGATCCGACAAAATAAAATAAAGCTTGTCGTATCGCGACAACGGCCGCGAAGTTGTTCTCCAATTTTTCCCACTCGCTAGACACTCGCATTATCTGGTAACCTTTTGCTGATGGTACTTTATGGTGCTCCCAGACAAGTCTCTCACTTTATGACTGCTTCTATACACGATTCACTTGTTTATTTTACATTCAGCTACACTTTACACTTACATATATTACGCTTAATACACTTTTTGTAAGGATTTGTATGGACTTATACAACGTTGTCTGGCAAAACCTACGAATAAAATATTTATGCGCGTATCCACTTAAAAAACTTCAGCGTGGGTGATAAATTAATTGCACCGGAAAGACGTTCAGGACAATTATTTTCTTCATTAACACCGCAGTAAAAATATCGTTAAAGTTTCCCTGAAAGTACAACGAACTCTATCAGCTCGCCGAGGACTCCCAAGAGAGAACCTCTAATTTACCTTGAGTGGACACAATTGGAAGAAAACACGAGAGGGCGTCGCGCCGGATTAGATTAGCTCAGATAAGATTAGAGGCCCGAGTGCACCGCAGACCGGCCGCTATCGCTACCTCAACCTGCTAATTGCAAATTCCACATTCTAACTACATTCCCAACTCTCCTACTAATCAAAAATTCAACTAAAACAACGTGTTTTTCTACCGAGGTAGCGAGACTAGCTGCATAACGACAGCTTTTCCTAAGTTTATCAAAGTAGAGCCGTAAAGGTTCTACGCTTCACCGTGGCCCTTCATGAATATTTACGGCTCGGCGCGGGCCCGAGTCTTGCGGGCCGGACTCGGGCGGGGCTGCACCCTAATGCAATGATTCATATTATTCGGTTTGCGGGCGAGTTGAACGTCTTCCATTATTGTCATTCATCGGAGGAAGTGGGCGGCGAGGGGCGGCGCGGGTGCCGGCGGCGGCCCCCGCGCTCTACGGCGACTCCGGTACTCAGTCGCTCGCCGACACTCTCGCCGTCAGTACGCGAGAGACGCGATGCAAGTCTCCGCTTGACGCATCCAGACGTGTGTGTGTGCTCTCCGTGATAGGAGCTGGAGCGAGCCGCGTGTGCGAACAGCCAGCAGCCACCGGCCCGGGGAGCCCCAGCAGCCCAGGGTGTCGGAGCACCGACCGCTCAGCTGACCGGCGCGGCTGCCGCCTGCGAGCGCACGGTGAGTGCGATCGATCTGCATGCACGCGCTCGCCACCGATTTACGTGTCTATTTCGAGTCGCTCGCGAATCAGTTCCCGATGAATCGAGTGCGTTTCTGAACCCCATCGGTCGCCAGCACCGACTCGGAGTCGGTATTGTCGGTGCAACAAGCCTGTTGATAAATAGTGTCGGCTTACTGCGACGAGTTCCAGGTCGATCGGTTTCATGTTATGAGTCAGGAAATCGTGAAGAATGGATACGGGTCGGTAATCAAAACAAGGTTGCCTGTAAAGTGATGTGTACGTATTGTGTAGTGATTGAACGTGGGTTCGGTGGCTCGGCGGCTCGGCGGCTCGGTGGGTCGGTGCGGCACCTCCCCTCTCCGGGCCGACCAGCTGACTTCCCGTCGGTTGAACTCTTGCGCAAAACTCGGGCCCGCGCCAGCCGCCGCTGCCTGCGGCCGCTCACTCGTTCTATTAACTATAATCAACACCCGACACACAACGTAATCACACAAATTAAGTTAGTACCCAATTATGTTGGTATTCGTCGATTATATAAACCGGCTCATGAACGTTCCAGCGATAGGAAACAATAAGGCGAACAGATAAAAATAATGTATTACTATCAATATACCTATTACAAAACGGAGTCTGTTATCTCTTATCAATCTGCTCTTGCGAAGGTCGGCCTGATAACGGTGCCACACGACGAGTCGGCCGCCGCGGCGGTGCGGGAGTAGAGCTTTCTATATGCCACGGTAGAAACCTGAACCCACTAAGACAATATAAGATTCTTTTGAAAAAAAAATTAATTCATTACGTATTGTAATTTTACGCTTTTTTAGTGAATAGTAAAGTTTACAAGAGAATTAAATATATTTTAATAAAAAGAGGTACGTGGCGCATTGTTAACGATCCTCTTATCGGAATAAAAACTTGTAATGTAATTTTATAACGTTGCCGTCACTCTCCACAGTTCACTTAGAGTTCATTATAGACGTGCCTGAGTTAAATACATAAAATAATTATATGATTACATTATAAGTAATATTAAAACTTAATTAACTTAACTAGATCTGAAATAAAAGTTCTAAGTGCCAATTATAATATTTAATAAAATTATTTGAGCTTCATGAAAACTAAAGTTAAAATTAACTCACTGAATACAGAAAGAGCAGTATTAAAAATAATTAACATGCAAAATTAAAATGAAGATGGCGTTAACAACGGTAAAACCTGTTGAATCCGCTATCGGTTTCTTTTTGACAGTCTAAACTATGGGAAAATACATTATTATGTACAAAAACTAGTAAAGATAGAATCAAATTACTTTTTTAACGTGTACGGAACCTATTCTTAAATATTTATTATCATCTCATCCCATCACGGCCTACTATTGAGCACGGGTCTCTTCTCTGATTGAGAAGATTAAGGCCATAGTCCACCACGCTGGCTATGTGCGGATTGGCAGGTTTAAGGTTTTTACAAACTCCCCGGCATGCAGGTTTCCCTACGATGTTTTCCTTCACTGTTATAGCGAATGACATTTAAATGTTTTAAACGCACATAACTCCGTAAAAGTCAGAAGTGTGCGCACTGGGATTCGAACTCGGACCCAAAATAGGAGGCCCAATTCTTAACCACTAGGCTATCACCGCTTTTTTTCCAGTAACGAAACTAAGTGCTTTCTAAATATAAAAGTCAATTCTTGTTAGTTTGTGAGTTTATATGTTTTATAGACTCGGAAATAGTAGGAGATAGATCGCTAGTCGCTATAACTTTGTTCAGAATTGTTTGAAAAAGGTTTTGGTATCAAAATTATATCGATCAAACACATAGTCGAGAAGTAGATGCGTGGCAAGGTGCGCCGGGTACAGCTAGTATTTTATAATCGTTAATTTTCAAATAGTTCAGAGAGTGCTTTATAGTTTGTCATAGTATAAATAAAATGTTAAGTGCAATACAATATTATTCCATTCCTTTTAGTTTAGCAAATAAATTATTACAAACATATCTGTCTGTTTAGGCATTATAAGGATCACATATCTTATATCGTACACCCAAACTTAACGGGATGACGTAACCGGTACTCACGATTATCGCAAAATATTCCGCTATTAATCGTCAATTCGTACGTCGAGTCGTATAATTAATCTGTCATGATCCGTTCCGTAGGTTCGGCTATATTTTTACTCTGCAAGTATTGAAGTGAATATTTTCACATATCAGTCTGGTGATTGCTAATTTTTGGCGTGTATTTTCTTGGGCATTTCATAAGTATTCCACTTACACTAGTCATTGCCAGAAAGCACATTACTAAAAATCTATGTTAATTTTACTATAATCGTCAAAAGTCTGTAACTGAACGATGTCTGTGCATGAGAGATGTTTGGCAGAACCAATCAGTATTCGATTAAGGATTTTAGTAAGGAAAGAACACTAAAACTGATGGCTAATGTGATGATGGTCAAGTTACAAGTGGGATTTTTGATAAAATATAATAGCGTCATAGTCTGGGAACTGCAGAGGACTATCTAACATTACTATAACACATGGGTGGCAAATTTAACACGTATTTTATTGTACGTTTTAAGAATTTATCTTAAATCTAAAATAATGGAATTACCAAAAATGTTGCTTTATAATCTCACAGTTGTGAATCTTTGTAAGTTCATTATTATTAATTTTATGTTAGCCAAATTCCAAGAATTATCAGTTACATATACACGAGTTTATACTATATGTTTATTTATATATAACAGGTAAAATGTAGATTTATTTATATACTGATTATAGCATTATACAACAGATAACAAACAGGTGACAGACAGAAATAAATTCAATGATTTAACTGTATCATACAATTTATGTAACAGTTTAGGTGCATATACTCGTATACACCGTTTACTTTCAAACTGAATATCTTAAATATGCCTGTACCCCTCATTTCCCACAGGAGATCCGAGCCTAGCAGTGACGTAGCCTAGCAGGGTTTTAATTTTGGTACAGAGAGAATTATATCAAAGTAACAAAAATAATAAATAACTTTGTGCGATTTGTGCGCGCCTTAAGAATTCTACTAACATTTACCCAAATTTTACTAACATTTATCCAAATTTTGTCGTGTGTGTGTGTGTTCATTCAAATTATTTCTACATACGTATTGTAAGGCACCCTTACATGTTCCTCTAGGCCCTCGTTGGCTCTCTGCTGTTAATAAATACGGATTTAGACTCGTTTATAGTTCCATATATAGTCATTATGATATTCACATAAAAACTTAACATTCTTCGTATTAACATCTCGATGAAGTATACGGAGCGGATTAGGAGGGTTTCCTTATTTAAAAAAATACGATTATATGAAAACAAATATTATTTATTTGCATAAGAAAAGAATTCGAAGAAGAAAATAGTGTTGGAAACATTAGATTATTTAGTATTTTTACCATTGCAAAAGGTAATAAATTATCTGTGCTTAGTGTCACGTGTATTGTCTATTATTCTCAAATAAAACCCCGTTCCGAAGACGCGGTTCGATGATTTCTTCAACCAAAAACCTTTATTTTTCAAATAGACAAACTTGTTTGATATATTAGTATATAATTAGTAAACAAATAGTTTTAACAGTTTAAACTATCAAAATTCATTAGTATTTCCGTAATTGTTCATAATAGTTTCCTATTTAATTATGCTAAACTTCATGTTCTGCACCAAAATATTATCTTGAACAAGTATGATAACGATCTTGATAACCGTGGCGGCTGAAATATTTAACTATGCAAATCTTTATAATTAGTATAATCGTCTGTATAATGTATAAGTTCTGTAATTACTAGCCTCTTGGTCCAGTGGTGAGCAAACCTGACTGCTGAGCCAGAGGTCGTGGGTTCGAGCCCCAACCTGAACAAACTTTTCTGTGATCAGGAATGTTTGTTCTGTGTCTGAGTGTAATAAAGACATTTGTCTGATCACTATAGTACAAACTAATGCTTAGTTTAGGATCAGACGGCCGTGTGTGAGTTGACCTGAGATATTTATTTACTAAAAAGAAAGATCATATTCACTGAAAACTTTCCAAGGATGGCTTTTTAATCCGATAGATGGCACTGTCAATAAAATCCTTCTAATATCATAATGTAAAAGTTTACGAGGATTCTTCCTCTTTGACGCAAAAACTACTGAACGGCTCAGAATGAAATTTATTACGGGGATAGATTTTAGTCTGGAATATGACATGATATTTTTTTATTAACATATCACAAAAAAAAATATCACGACCCATAACTAGGACGAATGAGTCAACAATAATCGTGAGTACCAATAGTATACATAGAAGTAATTCAAATTACAAGTTCTATGAAACAAAATGGCATTCAACAAGGACTTCCGACACATCTAAGAATTCATGGCCGCTGTAACTTACTAACTTGTGAGGTTTTTGTAAAGATAAAATCAAATAGCAAGTAATGGTCGGCGCCATTGTCTGTTCGAGATTAAAGACTGTGTTGGGCATTAACGCAAACAGACTTCCATATCTATACAAGAGAGTATTGACATACCCAGATAACTTATCGCTACTAATGTATATATACTATCCGCTAACACATTGTGCCGTTATCTCGCACGGTTAACGCATTGTTGTCCGATAAGTGCTTTGTGCTTGTATGTCGATGTAACTCGTCGATCAGTCGCGTCGAATCTTATGCCCAATACATTTTGTGGCGTTTATGTTAGAACACGGGTCGGCAACCTTTTCTTATGTTAGGGCCGCAATGTTAAACGGATTTCATGTGTTGTTGTTAGGAGAATGAAATGCCGAATTACGACATGTTTATGGGTGTGGGCCGCACCGCAATGGCATTCAAGTCGAATGTGGCTCGCGGGCCGCGGATATCAACCCCTGGATTAGAGGCTTTATGCTTCATACGTCTTGAAAACCATCACGGATGTGAATGATGAAGGTTCTAGATATTTTTGAATGCTCTGTCCGTAGCGTAGTATAGAGTTGAAACATCATCAGGGTAATCTCATTAATGCTAACATGGGAATGATTTTTTCCCCCTCCCCGTCGAGTGGGGTGTAGTTAGTAAGGTTGTATGAAATAATTATGCTACTAGGAACACTTTTTCTTGATTTAGGAGCCTCTACCGACTTTATAGTGAAGGAGATTTATTTATTGAATATATGAGGAAAGCGGTAAAAAGCGGGTAGAGATAGTGTCGTATCCATCCATCCAGAAAAGCCATTTAAAAGTAGATATATGTATGAAGTTCGGAGACTCTAACCAAAGGTTAACGTTTCAACTATTAGGCCAGCGGTTCCCAAAGACTATGATGCGGCTATTATTTTACGTCTCCCACCGTAACCCTCCGGAATGTCTCACCCTTCCAGTTGTTAAGGTACGGTACAATTTGACACTGCCAATAATGTCTATGTCAGCGTTTTTAATGTCAATAAATAATTTGATAAATAAATTAATATAATAAATCATTTATTACTAAGGAAAACAAAATACTTATGGTGGTTTTTGGTTAATATTATTCTCTCATGTGTTGGAATCATCAAAATATGTTTAATCTAGGTCCATTTTTTTTCGATTTCACCGAAAACAGGTCTGACTTTACTCTCTACTTATGTTAACGTTTATCATCATATAAAAAATAATATTGGTGGTCCGTATTTTGATGGCCCGGCACTGAGCCACGATTTAGTAGAAGCTGTACCAAGCTATCATAGCTTCAAAGTATAGCGTTGCATTTAATAGCATTGAACAATGACAATAATGATAAACGCTACACCAACCCTGCGGTCGGAGAAAGGATTTATTGGCAGTGGAGCGAGGAGGCGAGGACGTCCGTTCGTTCACTCGAGCTATATTTAGTGGGACCGTGTCGCGACTGACGGCTGCGAGGAATGCAGTCGGCGCGACCTACCGCAACACAACTGTCACAATTTCGGCGGCGCGGCTCGCATCCCATGGGTTGCGTGCTTTCACAGTACGCGGCACGCGGTACGCGGTACGCGGTACGCGATACGCGGTATTCGGCACGCAGATCACGGTACGCAAATTGGACGGTATGGCATGTATAGGGTAGGGTCATAACATTATTGTACATATATTTATTAATTAAGAAATTTACTAAGATATTTTCCTCTATTTCATTACTAAAGGGAATGTTGAGAGTACGCTTAGCGATTGTTTTTAATATTGAATAAATAAATAAATTGGAATTGCCATTTACCATTAAGGTTGTCATTATTATTAATTTAAATAAAATGCTAATAGTAAATATATGATCTGTCTACTTACAACATAAAACATATATACATGGATAACAAAGTCAAATCTATTCTTTGTTAAAGGCATTTTCAATATAATATTCCGGTAGTTATTTATGATCATAATTTTTTGAAATCTACAGGCATTAAATGCTTGCCTACACTGGGACTCGAACGCGGAATCCCTTGCTTTGCTAGTCTGTTACATTACAACATTGTAAATCCCGTATATACTTCGCAAACGGTTCACGATTTTAAATACACTAACAAATTATACATAACAGTAGATACATGTAGATGTGTAGCGAACCAGGCGTCTGGAGTGTAGTAGACTGGGGCAGGATGGGAGCAGCTTCAATAAACAAACGTTTTTAATAATGAGTGAAAGACATGAGCCAGTCGGCGGCTGCCGGTCGTCTTGACAAGAGGATCTTTCAATACAAACAACGTCTCATTCACCCATATCAATATTGTACTTGGTGCAGATGCGTACCGTTTTTCTTCTTGATATAACTTGTAAACCAAAGGTTGACAAATTCACGCTTTTCTTATAAAAGTACTTACCAAGCTAGACGATTAGAATACTAATTATATTAATTACAACTTTTAAAATTATGGAAAAATTAAGTAATGTTTTTACACAGGAATTTAGTATATACAGGTTACACCTAGGATAACACGGTATTATAGAGTAAGTACAAATAATTATAATATATGTCACAGCATTTTTTTTCTATGTTGCATGTTTTTTATGTGATAAGTTGACAAAGGAGCAGATCAGTCAGTTGATGGTAAGGCACCGCCTATGGAAGTTAATAACAATTAACTGTGGTGTTCCTAACACGTTGACTGCCCAGAAGGAGGTAACAGACCCGCGAACGCGGTGACGAGAAAGAGACTTGTCTCTTCCCTTGGCTAAAGCAACTGGGATCAACAACGACAGCAACCGACACCAAAAGTCAAAATATTTATTTCATCATAGGAACATCGAGCTCATTTAATGACAATCAGAAGATTACACACACAATATTCATACAATCTTATTACAGATTACCCAGACACATCATGTACTTATTTAGAATTGAAAACGGAACACACTGCGATTTTATCCCGTTTTAAAATTTGTTTTCGTTTTCTCAATTTACAAAAATGTCAAGAGAGTATCTCTGTGTCCATCTCTTCACTTTGAGATATTAAATAACCTTTATAATAGGGATGTTTCTCGTTTATTTTATACGGTAGTGTTCATAAAATCTGTTTTATTCAAGAGACATTAATCTTCATTTTATGTCCAGGGAAGTGCATAACCAACTAATTATGATGAATTTCAATCGCATGAAACGTTATTGAGCTATGTTAATAATAAAAATGAGATCTGTCTGTATATCAGGTTTAACAATTCATCCCTTATAGTATATTAATCCTTAACCTTAAACCGTTAAATTATTATTATTATAGTATATGTTAAAATATATATTCTAACACTGTCTAATCGGGCATCGTCATTACAACCCCCGTAACTTGCCACTGCTGGGCTCAGGTGTCGCAGAATGTGAGCGACATAGTCCACCAGGCTGGCCCAGTGCCGATCAGTAGACACCTTCTTCTTACGATGTGTTCTTACACCGTAGCAAGTGATGATTAACTTTTTATACGAGACTTAAATAACAGGTGCCAAAGGGTTTGAACCCAGGGCCTCCCCGCTCAGGAGACCAATGTTCAAACCACAAGGCTACACTTCATTTAAGTATTTATTATAAAGTAGAATTAAACTCAGTTTGACCGCGGTCACTTTTCAGTACGACTGTACTGGAATGTACTTGAACTGACTGAACTGTACCAAAGTGGACGCGTGAAGTGTCCTAAGTGTTTTTAGATTTATCTACGGTTTCATTTATGTACAGAAACTATTTCTAAAAGTATTTACATCCTTTTATATCTAACGCAGCAGAACGATAGTAATCATTCTTCATATTTCAAAATAAACACCAATTAGTTCAGAGAACTGTCCACCGAGCAGCAGTTGGCCAGCGTGGTGAACTATGTCCTGCAGCCCTCATATTACAAGTGGAGACACGAGCCCAGTAGTGGGACAGTTACGGGTATGCAATGATGAATGCCAAATCGAGGCAGTTCGATACAGGTCATTAAGTTTTGCCATTGGTGGTCACCCATCTTTCTACTGACTAACATACTTTTAACATTCATTGATCAATATGTTTCAAGTTCAAATCATACATCGTCATATATCATACTAGAAATTGCTCTCGCTTCGCTGCGGAAGAAGAGTTGTCCAGTGGTTTCAGAGATGCCATATTAAATTTAACCTATTATCCCACGGAAAAAAGGAGGTTTCTGGGATAAAAAATATCCTATAACAATTCTCGGATTTTTATTTCTCGGATTTATATCGCCGCGAAAAACATATGTGAGTACCCGTGACATACTATAAAAAACTATTTTTTGTAAATACGTCCCTATCCAAATAAATACGTAATACAAACTCGCACTATTATTTTCTATAATTGAAAGTTAAGGGTTTTTGGGTCAAACAACGGTATTTCCAAAAATAAATTATAATGTATATTGTTTAATAATAAAGATGGCAGGTGAGAGGGAAGCCGCAATCTGTCATTCTTACTCTGTCATTTTTATCCTTAATTTGTCATTCTGAGACAAAAAGTTCAGAACACGTAATGATTAATTATTAATTCTATTGATTTAGGCTTCAAAATCCGACACTAGTATACTACTAACTTCTCCAAGAGAACACTGGGGAAGTGTGGAGAATCCTCTAAACATGCTCAGTCATCCTGCGCCATTAATGCGAGGCCAAGAGAATAAACAGTCCAACAGGGCACAGAGATATTTCAAGAATGACTCACAATGAACATCATTACACTTTAATGATTCGTCTCAGTTGTCTGATTAAACCATACCTAAGGCACTCTGGAACAGCCGGTTGGACAAAAATAAATGATTTACTGGACAGTGAATAACAGAAATACAAAACAACCCACATAAATCTGAGAATTAGTCCGCTTAAATAATGGTCTGGTCACTAGTTTCAAAGAACTGATATATTTTTTACGTCGAATAAGTTAATGCTTGACATCGATCCCACCTGATGGTAAGTGGAGATGATGTGTAACATGGCGGGCACATTAACTAAGTAAATGCCTATTCACTCTTCTGTTCGAGACTCCTACATCATACGTAAAAAAGGCTGCGGAAAAAAGGTCCTCGAGAACAGGTCTTTGTAAAAGTTGCACACATCGCCCTCTTG
The DNA here is from genome assembly GCA_018249125.1 of Asbolis capucinus. NCBI lineage: Eukaryota > Metazoa > Arthropoda > Insecta > Lepidoptera > Hesperiidae > Asbolis > Asbolis capucinus. Next base: position 14,849 of record DWJZ01000568.1, read on the forward strand.
TTTACTTATTTGCGCTATTCAGTGCATGATATAGATCCTTATGTCCATGATAACCTGGTCATGATAGTCCATGGTAGTATTATTCAGCTAAGTTTGTAGCATGCAAATTTGTTACAATAATCATAAATATTAATAAAATTCGATATAAAATTAGCACAATATTACTCATGTCGATAAAATTCAATTACAATTTGCCAAATTAAATAACATTATGTCCTAAATTAAATTACACTATGACAATATTTCATTCAATTAAAATTATAGTATCACTAGAAATTGCCGCCGCTTCGCTTCAGAAGATAAAAACTATCCAATAATTCTTGTCGTCATACAGCAAAAAAATTAACAATTGTATCTCGAGTGATCCAGTGGTTTCAGAGTTGCAATACTAGTTTGCATCTATCATCCCACAACAAGCAGTTTTGTGGGATAAAAAGTATCTATATCTGTTGTCCTTACATAAGCTACAAACATGCTAAACTTCATGTAAATCTGTGCAGTGGTTTTTGTGTGTAACTCGAACAGACAGTATGTCCAGGAAATTAGTCGTTCCGGTTTCTTTTGATCAGGTGGACTAATAACAGTGGATGGTAGCTGCACCTTGAAGGCTCAGAAAAGATGAGAGTGGAGCAAATTAGGGGAGTCCTGTGTCCAACACCGTTATTGCGACCTTACATTTAATGGCTGGATGAACGAACGGTGAATAAAAAAATACTGTACCTCTTTGTTTACTTTTTAAAACGACTTAGTAAATGGTTGAGTCATATCTAATTATATAGTAGATTCGTAATCCTAACTAACTTTGACCTTTTAACGCAGAATGAAAATTCCCGTAAATTAATCAATTTACAGATTTGACCAGCTTAATAATAATTATAGTTATATGAGTTTTCCTTATTTTAAAATATATATAATATGTTTATAATACAAATATTGTATTAATGTGATTTCATACATACATTTTAACATAAATTTTTGAGACAGATCTAACATACGCTATACTACCATTTTGTGATTTCATACATACATTTTAACATACATTTTTGGGACAGATCTAACATACGCCATACTACCATTTTGGCAATATACATAGGACTTTTATGGCTAAGCCATTTATATCTTCTACAATTAATTGAAATTCAGTAGGTAATGTATTAGCTACTACTCGTATTGCTGCAACTTCTAAAAGAAACATAATGGTGTTATTGCGTGAACACTTTAAGTATATCTCGTATATTAAACATTAAATATCGTTTTTCTCTTTCCTATACTTCCACATCCAACCTCTAGCCATTTTTCTATTCATTATTCTTCTATAGTCTATCCTAAAGCGATGTGAAGTGTCTGGGATCTGTTGCCATTGTTGTTTCGGTTGCTTCAATTATAAGCTGTTTTGCTCGTCTTCCTCATGCGCGTGGCTCCATCACTTCCTTCTTGGTTGACAAAGCGTTAGTGACTCTAATTGCTGCTGACAGTGATCACTAGACATCAAGTTCTCCGTCTAATCGTCTTACTTATACCTTAAAATACAAAAATACACGTGATAAGCGTAATGACGAATGGCTTGCCGGATGGGGGAGACTCCACAAGTCATTATTCATTTTATTCGTTCAACTTCCCTCATAATTCATTTCCACAAACGCAGATGAAGTACGTTACTTTACTCGCAGCCTCGTCCATGTAGGCCAGGGTTGATGACGTGTGGGCTAAGCGTCGCAGTTTAATTATAATGCTTGCTAGACAGGAAGCCTTATATAAAAACCTAAGCTGAACATCAACTATTCTACTTCTATTATTAAACGAATGGTTTTACTTGAGTGAGTCATCGTCGCAGACCACAGCACATGGCACGACCCTTCTTCGGATTTACACACTTTCAAACTATAGACTACTAATTTTTTGCTGAGCTTACTTCTATAGATGTTTACAGGCATAAATTTCTAGATATCCTGTAACAGTATTTTTCAACCTGTGAGTCGCGGCTTTCTGGGGGGTCGTGAAGTTTCTGTAGGGGGGTCACCAGAAGTCGAGAGAACTTCAGTAAAAAACAATAACGATAAAAAACATGGATTTATTAAGTAGGAGACTTTTAACAAAAGGGATATATTCATAATCATTGTACGGTAATAAAAACAAAATAACAAAAAAATAAATCCTACGACTTACGCGAATGTTGTGCTTGTTTTGATCAATTTGCTACACATAGAATTAAATCGTTCTTAAAATTTATTACATACTGCATAAAAATATCGAGTGGAATCAATATTTATAACACATGCATGATAACATACATACATGATAAAACCGCAAACGGTCAGGGGGTCGCGAAGGTCGCAACATGAAAAAGGTTGAAAAACACTGTCCTATTAACAATCCTCTCCTAGTAACAATCCAACAAATTTGTAGGAAACTCATCGAAAAAAGACATCGCAATATTCTATTATATATCTGAGACGTCAGACTCGGAAATCTCATGGTAGCAAAAACAGATCGTAAATTTGCTATAATTTGCTGCCTCATCTTCAAACCTATTCTGATTGTTGATAAATCCGCTGCTTCGCTAACATGTGACGTATAGTCGCGCTTGCCTAGCGCGTTGATATACTTTACATTTGAAAATCCAAGAAAGTAGGTTAAGTTTAACGTGTATTACAAACGATTCGATAATGAAGAACTTCCATAGAAACTTACTTTTCATATTTCGACAGCTTCAGATGTAAAAAAAGTAACTTACTTTTTTCTCAATTCCTATTTTATACAAAATTTCCTCAAATTCGGTTCAATAGTTTAGGCGTGAAAAGGTTACAGTTTCGCATTTTTGTTATAGTAAGAATTATGCTTGTGAGACAGGAGGCCTTATAAAAATGTAAGCTAGACATAAATGTAACGTTACATCACTGGGGGATAAAATAAGACGTCTGATACGGGGAGCTGAGTACCGATCAATCTGGGATCTAATAGCGGCGTCTGACCTAGCCGGCGCCAACGAGACGTCGCACCCCGACAGACAGTCAACCTACTTGATCAGGGCTGTGCGAGCTGAAAGCGCACTACAAGGTTGCGAACTGACTACGTTGTGCGGCCAGTGACAAGTTCAATTTATGAAGGAGTTTTAGGTGTTTTAAATTAAATTTTGAATGAATAGATTCTTGTAGGGCGTACAAAACAATCTAACATAGGCTTCAGCTCAATATTGGGTCATTACTGAGGACGCGTTTTGTCTCATGACTAGGAGGCATAATGCATGCTCCATCAGCGTGGAATGCTTCCATGTGGGTGGAGGGGTTCGTGACCAATCCAAGTGTAGGAGGTTTTTCATGTCGCCCAAACGAGGCTTAACGATTGTCAGTAATGGCAACAATCAGGACCGAGCCTTTACGTGCCCTCCGAAACACGGTAGCTCTCATGAAATTTTTGCCACAAGCGCTCATCCGTCCTCCTATCGACCGCGCCCTTCTTTTGCTTGATTCGGTCCAGTTAAGATATTATAACGCCTAAAAAGTAATTCTAAATACAAAGTTATTCTAAAGACAAACTTTTCAGAGTACTACTAACATGAGTCACTCTAGTTGCGCCCTTACTGTTTCTCGTCGTCGATCTATTAATTAACATTGGTTTACGACTGAAAGACACTTGTCAAAATCACATTCTCGATCTCTAAATTACATCTAAAAAGTTATCTGAAAGCCGAGTGAGTGTACACGGGCATTAAATTCCCATTTGGTTTGACTTAATTTTAGATATTGAGATTAGGCGTAACCGAGTATTCGTTAAAGGACGTTTGTTAGAAGTTCTTATTTATCTTGCAGTGTATGTTAGTATATTGGTTTGTTGGGGGTCAAATCTGGCAAGATTAATTAGAGCTTCCTCTTATACGGAACGATATTTTACATAAAATGTTTGTCCTGATGACAATGTATTTTTATGATAAGCATGGCCCGATACTACGCTCAGGATTGACTCCAGATAAGGGAACTTCTCAACGGTTAACAAAACTGTTATGTGTTTTTTATATATCTTTGTATTATGTGTACCATAATATAATAATGTGTAATAATGTGTACTATAATTAAAGCTTGTGTTTTTAAACATTTTAATTAATCTTATTTTAACTCAGTTGAAATGCGTCACCAGAACTCGAATGTCCGTTTGATTATACTTTCCGCATTTTCCTGGTATTATCTTTTAGAAATGGAAGCAGCAATCTGTGTATACATTTTATTAGTCACTGGCGCAATATCGACACTGAACTTAGAATTTCAAATATGAATTATGTAATATTTTAATCACAATTCTTTGCATCGATGATGCTTGTTGTAAGAACATGAAGAAATGTATTTTTGACTACATATTTTAACTAATTTATAAGAAACTTATGAACGTCCACATTGAATCTACCACTAGGTAGATATGTAACTATTATATTTATTTACACTACAGTATTTAAAAAAAAATCCATACCACGTCATAAGTAACACGCTTATAATAGATGTTGTATTCGAAATATAAACAATACGTACTTACTATGCCTTACGCTGGCTTCCAACGGTACGTGATTCATTGTAACCAACTCTCCACACCCGTTCTGTTCCTATAGTTCGTATTAGTCTAATTAAGTTTTGAGATTCTACGCAATTTTGAACTTTAGTATCAATATGGTTAAAGTATAAAATTTAATTATAATAATCAATTCTATCTTATGCAAGATAAATCTAATTTTAACCAAAATATTGAAATTTTTAGGTAATTTAAATATATTTTTGAATATTTAAGTTTATATGAACTTAAAATTTACTTAAATATAGCTTAACACCCCTGGGAACGTTTACGCTCGACCACAATCGTACGTTTCCGTACGATATAAATTCGGCTTGAAGTGAGCGCGGAAGTTGCAATAAAATATTTGTTATTAATTTAGGATACTTTCACGCGTTAATTAGCGCGTGCGAGTAGTTTTACTGTTCATAAGCTATATATCGCAAGCATATATCGCAGTTATTTGCTGCAATCCACGATACGACAGGTGCTACAATAGATAAAGTTGTTGGTTACTAAGTATTTCTTTATCAAACTATATACAGGATTTTATGTTTAGCATAGTAATGTGTTTTTATCATAGGATACCGGAAGGACGTCATATCCGGATATGTTTTATTTATAATTTCGCTTCCACCAATATCTGACACCCGTCCACTCGTTTAGCGATTTCAAATAGACATAAATATTAAAAAACGCTACTACAATAGTTTTTCTAAAATATTCTTAAACGACAGGTCGATTGGTCTAGTGGATTAGATTCAGATCAAGAATTATTAAAAGTATTAAAAAAACAAGCTTTAATTATAGACCCATAATACAAAGAAATACACACAAAAATTCATAACTGTATTGTTAAACGTTGGGGAGTTCCTTTGTCTGAAGCTAATCCTGAACGTAGTATCAGTATCGGAACGTAGTGTCATATAAAATGCATTGTCATCAAGATGAAAACTTTATGGAAATTTTTCACTCTGTAGTGTAAGAGGCCATGGGTCTAATTAAGCTAGCAATATTTGACCCGTAACTAACTAATATACAAACATACACTGCAATTTAAATAAAATTTTGTACAAGTAAAGTAAAGGAACAAAGTTCTGCAGCTGGTATATATTCGACTATCCAGTATCTTTCTCGTCATACATGCAAAATTTCATCACATTGCTTCAATGGCTTCGGAGTTGCCATATTAATTTTAACTTGTTATCTTGCGAGAACAAAGCCAAATCCTGTGGTAAAACCTATCCTATTATCATTCTCGGGTTTTAAACTCCGATTATGCCGAGTTTCATCTAAATCTATCCGGTGATTTTGGCGTGATGCTCGAACAGACAGCAAATTAAAATTAAAAGTCTTGATCTCTACATCGAAAACAAAGCCTCGAAGAGTATAGATGATACAAAACTTCTATACAAACCAACAACCCCTTTAACCAGGTTTTGCGATACAAAATAGCGTATGTTCATTCTCAAATGCTAATTTACCTATCTTTTGTGACTATAAAATTTAGTTATGGTATTACAAACTTTTTTGTAGATATTGATGTCCTCTGAAAAACTATAGTACATCACTTTGCTCTATTGACAATAATTTCCGTAGCGTACGCGATATAAGTTGTTAAACGTTGTCTACTCTTTGGGTTATATTTAATCGAAGTTTTCATACGGATCCTTAATGTTTTTAAAAAATATTTAATAGCCTTTATTCATCAGGGGTAATGTAGGGTCCTAACGGTAAAATCATTTTTCAAATCCCCCCTGTGTTTTCGGAGCCTATTCTCCTCAAACAAACAAATCTTTCCTCTTTATAAATTAGCAACGATAAACTACCAAGGAACTTGCTTATTCAATATAGCGCTATCTCAAACCACAGTATGATATAATAAGAGATGACGCTGTATCGTCTTTCTAAGCTTTATTTTTATATTACTGTAAGGGACGGTGGTGAGCTGGGGGCATGAGCCACGTTCGTGCGAAATCCTTCAACTTGAGTCATTGCTATCAATATTAACTACATCCCGCATGATAGTACAGCGTGACGATTCTCTGAGAATAGATAAATTATTGCACAGACAGAATACACTTGTTGGTTTACAAATACTTTGTCGTGAAATCAAACTTTATAATATAGATGTTTATCGCATATTATGTATAACAATACAGTCTCCTTGATATACGAGTATATCGAAGCAATGATAGTGGTTTGAACGTTGGTCTTTGGAACGTGAGGTCCTGGATTCAAATCCTACGGCACGTACCTCTAATTTTCAAAAATATGTATGTGTGTATCAGAAGTTGATTACCTCTTGCTACGGTGACGGAAAACATATGAAAATCAAATATTTATTTCATCATAGGAACATCTACGTCACTTAATAAGAGTCAGAAGATTACATACATACACAATATTCATACATTCTTATTGAGATACCTTAAAATTGTTTACGGATTTAAAATGAATAACCACTGTCGTGGTATTGCTAAATGTCTCGGTGGACAATTCCTATTTTATAAGTCAACGGTTTTGTTATAATATCACAATATTGCTTAGCCTAAGTAATCTAGTATAGAAGAAAAAAAAGCCGGAGGAAAAAAACTCCTGGTACCCTTTTTAAACAAAAAAGGTCACACAATAAGTAAGTTAAATGAAGTCTTTAAAATTATAACTACATACAACCGCGAGATAGCCATCGCGTGCGCTCAAATCATTCCAAACGACAACTGTTTACAAAAACTTAAGCCTAAAAGAGAGAAGTATAGTGATAGCCTGATTAGAGTTTATTCAATCCGAAACCATTTTGTCATTTAAATACACTTTAATATCGTAATAGACTTTTATCGACATTACGTGATTAATGGTTTCTGAAAAGATAGGGATTGAACCACAGCCGGAACTTGTAAATAACTTTAATAGATATTCCAATAGATGAATGACTTTTTTTTGTATAAGTATCGCTAGTTTGTGGCCTAATTCGAATAATACAAGTTGAATCGTAACGTAATCTTATGGTTCATATTTTGCCTATTTTTAAAAGTGAATTCTGCTTGCTTGTCAACTTGTCTAACATTAGGTGCTGAAAACTTATACAAATCCTTTTATTACTATTGAGTCAGAGGTTAATTACATGAAACCAGTGAACTGCCTTGGAGAGAGAATTGTTTACGTCGTCATAATTAGTTTCATGTCTTTTAATTTTAAATAATAATGAAGTATCATCTGCAAACAATACAATCTCATGATTTTTCTCTATCATAAGTGGTAGGTCATTTAAATAAACAAGGAATAAGAAAGGACGGAGCCTTGGGGGACCCCCATCCGTATTGTTGACCCAGGCGATCTTTTACCGTTCACTTCGACTATCTGAATTCTATCACTAATATTTATCACTAAAATAGTCAGAAGTCTAAACGCCCTGTTATTAATACCATAGTGACTAAGTTTCCTGATTAAAGTCTCATGCGTTACAAAGTCAAACGCCTTTGATAAATCACAAAATATGACCAAGGCATCCTGCACTTATCCAAGGTATCAATAATGATATTAAATAGTTCTATGCCAGCATCATTTGTTGAGCGGCCTTTTGTGAATCCAAATAGCTTATCAAGTAAGATTTTATATCTTTCACAATGGCCTATATAAAATTATTTTCCCAAATATTTTTCTAGAAGCAGGTAGAATGGAAATTGGTTTATAATTATTCGGGTCCGTTGTACTGCCCGGCTTGAACAATAGTATCTTTAATATGTTTCATTAAATCAAGAAAAACACCTGTCAAAATAGAGTTGTTATAGATTATAGCTCAGTGGAGTGCTATTCGTCTAGAATAGAACCAATAATTTTCACAAAATTACCCTAAAAAGGTATTCTTAACATCTAATAACTTATACATTTTTACTATATAATTAGCGTTTATAAGTCGGAACGAAAAGACACTTTTGCATTCATTTACATTTTGTTTCAACAACGATTCGGCGAGGTCAGGAGAGAAGTTAAGTGATTTTGTCGAAATTGGAATGTCAGTGAAATATTTGTTAAAAGCTGATGCCAATTGTACATCTCACTTGACAGATGAGTTACCAACAATAAGTTCACTAACACAATTTCGATCTTTGACTCTTCCACTTTCTACATTAATAATATTACAAATCATTTTGTTTTCGTCATTACTGTGTTTAATTCTATTTCTGACCATGGCCTGTACCTCTCACATTGTGAGTGGAGACTCGAACTCAGTAGATGAGTTGCAACGTTGAAGTACAATACTGACTTAGCAAATAATATAATTGTTTTAACGAATTCAAAAATTACATAAATTTACTTATTAGTCTTAAAGAATTTCTGTTATCTTACAAGTGTGTAGGAGTATTTGTAATTTTTCTCATTTAATATTTAGTAAATGTAGCTTAGTCGGTTTTGCCTTTCAACCATCTTCATATCACCACCTTCAATCCGTTTTTCACATTTTAACGAAAAGTAAATGCATTTTTTTCTTATAAACCACCACAACAGACGTTCAATGCACCAATATCTTGGCTGATATAACTTTTAAATATCATAATACGGAAGATATGTAAAAATAATCAATAAGAAACGTAGGAATCATTAACGAAAATATTAATTCGACAAACCAATTCCAAGAAAAATCGACTACGTTTAATTAATCTCTGACCTAATAAAACCTTTAGTTCCTCACGGTAATTGTAGTGGGGTCTTAAAAACCGCACCGAATATTTGTGTGCACAGTAATTGGCCGTATAGTACGAGTACCTGTAATAAAATATATATGTTTTAAGACATTAACTTATCACAGATAATTAATTTCACCACTCAATACGATTATGATGTGTGAATGGACAACTTGAGTGGACAACACGCCATAACATATTTTCAATCATTATTCATTTCTGTGGTATGTAATGGCAACATTAATTTAACATGACAGTAACAAACACGACAAGGTAACACTCATTAAGCAATGTCATCGTTAACGAATGTCATTGACTAATGTCATTATTGACGAAGGGTGTTCTTGATGGATGTCATCATTGACGAACGTCATCATTGACGAATGTCATCATTGATGAATGTAACATCATAAGAAATATGTTACAATAGAATCACATTACTTGATAAATTAATTTGCAATAATTGTGATATGTTCTACATGATATGTAATTATGGATATATTTTGTTCTGTTCGCCAACGCGGCATTCTGAATATATAAAATGAAGTTTGTTTCCACACATTTTATGGTAGAATGATGTAGGAACACGATGATTCACGTAAGTTTGAGAAAGTTCGCAGGGAGTCCGTGTTGCCGACAGTTTACGAGCAGTAAAATGCACTTCAATGTTCGCCACGAATCGCATTCCCAACTCCCGCTTATGCATTTCCATGTACACGTTAAAGAAAGCAATATTTGCTGCGACTGGCAACATTATGGGGAACACGAACGAAATTGAATGTTGCAATGCGTACCTTCGAAACGAAGACTAATGGACTTTACGTTCTTTACAACAGCAAAGCAACTACGTTTGTGTCTCTCGAGGATCTTATTATGTGGACATTCGATTTTTTTCTGAAATTTAAAGTGCTTTTTAACGGACTTCAAAGAAAGAAAGTGGTTCTCAAATAGACTTTTGTTTTCTATGTTCGTTACCTCCTTTTTGTAGATACTGATTTTAATGATTCCTTTTTTATTCGGAAGCTTGTGCTTGTCAGTTCATGTTTGAACGACATCTGACGAAAAGTTTTTAAGTTCCCTAATAATATGTATTTTATTAAATTTGGTACAGATTTATTAAAATTACATACTTCGTCGACGTTCATTTTAATCCTTTTAATTTTATTTTGTAAATTATTGTGTTTCTTTTAGGGTTCTGTTATATAGAGTCAGCAATTAACATAAAACCATGGCAGGTTAACCATAAAATATTATTTCATTATAGAAGTTCTGAAGTAGCTAATAATCATCATCGCAGCCCATAACAGTAGCACTACTGGGCTCGGGTCTGAACTCACAATGTGAGTCCTCCACGCTGGCCAAGTGCGATTTAGTAGGCCTAAGTGACAAGAGGCGTGGTCTAACATGTTTTTGTCATTTTATTGTGATGTATGAGTATACTTTTGTTATTGGTATTTGTGTATGGTATAACTGAAGGTTGCGCGGTAGTGACTGTAAAGATAACGTTATGCTACGTTATAAAATGGAAGACGAACTTAGTAATAGGGCAATTTACTATACTTTTTTATTTCTTCATTCATTATTATGTAGTATGTGTTCTTAGGCTATTTTTAGTTTGTAAGGATTGGGAAATAATATTTTTTATAAAGAGAGATAAATATACATTTTACTAGAATTGCTATTTTCATACATATTTTGGTGTTACAATTTATTATTTGTGAATCTGTTAACGAGGACATGTTTTGCGACGATGATAACTCTTTAGTGACGAACCTCCGTACTAAATTAAAAAAACAAACAGAGCAAAAGTAGCTTAAGAAATGTAAAACGTAGAGTTTGTTACGAAGCACTGATCTCTCGTATATTCTCACTTTGGATGAGAGGAAATACGAGAAAATAAGACACGAATTAATTAAGTAGATCATTCGGAATTTACTCTTAAAATATACTGCGAAAATGACAAAATCATTCACGGAACAAAAACTGAAATTGGAGCGACTTTCTTATTAATAAACATGAAAAACATAATTCATTGTCTTCCGTTTGGTTCGTCCTCTTACATATATTTACGATAATTTCCAAGACAAACTTATGTAATAGGATACCTTCAAGACTGTTTTGAGTCTGGCTTGCGTCAGTGTTGTTCTCTTTATGGTTTGTGGATCGGAGTAATATATGTAGTTGTTTCCTTCTCCATCTTGTAGTTATTCTTCGCTGTCTAGTTAGCACAGCAGGCCACTTACAGAGGTGATATTTAGTGCACAATCTGAAATTTAGCTATCAGATTATTAGTAAAATATTTATTTATGTTCTTTCTACGAAAATTACGCAGATGAAGGACTTTGACAGAGAAGTAATTTGGCATACCCCATACACACCAGCCACACCCGAGGCATAAATGATGTCGTCGGCCAAGAAAGAAGAACTGGCTCTCAAGTCCCCGGCCGGAACACGACGAGCCATTTCGCTGACTCAAGCACATAAAAAGTTGTACAGACTTTCTTAAATTATGTAGACTCTTACTAGGAAAGTCTTTTTGAATCTCAAACTCAAATAAATTATTTCATATGTATGTTTTCAGTACACTTTAGAATGTGAAGCGTTTTGAATCTACCACCTTTCCGGAAAGATGACATCATAAAGAGGAGAAGAAACGTACAGTACGTTAGATATGTATATGTAGTTTTTGCGGAAGTCAGTCACCAGTGTCGTATAATCTAGAGTAAGGACATTAAGAAGGCTAATGAAGACAAAGAAATTATAAGTGTAACAACTGCAGTGACGATGATTCACTGTAGGCACAATGAATTATGTTTTACTCAAGAAGTTTAAAAAGGGGAAGAAAGACTGTTTGAAACAATGGCTCCGTAGTGGGGACGAGTGCCTGTAATTTATGGAGTACAACAATATGCTTGTAATTTATAAATAGAACTTTCAAAGAAGATATTCCAAGGATCGCAGATAATGATATCTGTCAGGTGAAACACTATTCTTGAACTAAATTTGGATAACAAAATTGAGACGCTAATAATATTATGAATGCGTCCGTTTCTTTTGCCTTTCTATCTTTTAATCTTTCTTTTTCTCATTCTTTTTCTGCAATTCCTAGTTAATTAATAGCGTCATTAGTATCTCTGATTTCTTTAAAGATATACTGCTTTCTTTCTTTGTATATTATTGTTTATCTTTACCTATCTTTTCTGCTTCAAAACGGCAGTCTTTTACTTTTTTATTGGCCAGCAATTTGTCAGTGATGTTAATTTTGTTTTACTATGGCATTTGGCTGGCCTACATAGCCCCCGCCTGAAACTTGTCAACAATTTAAGCAACGCCTGTGAAACGAACTCGCGGAAAACCCGAAGACTTATTATTAAATTAAATCAAAGCGCTCGACATAGTTCGTTGACATGAAAAGCGTAGGTATTTATTGCTGATAATATAATTAATGCTGTATTTACTCTGTGGGTGAACATTATTAACATAAATACTGACGCGTGTTTACGCCTTTATTAACGATAACGACGCACTGGTGATGCGATGACCGCCAATAAATCCTCTTTTGTCATTATAGTCTTTTTCCTCATTCATTCTTATTCTTCTTCTGTTTTTTTCGTGTGCGTCCTTATCCTCCTTCACCTTCTTCTACTTTTTCCTATTCTTCTTTTGTCAATCTGCTCTAATGGTATCATTATTGAGTCTGTCGCTTCAACGGTTTACTGCTCCCAATCTTTTGTCAACTTCTCCGGGCTCAGAAACGTTGCAACAACTTTTTATTACCTATTTCTTGTTTAGCCACTTGTTGGTGTTCCCCAGTCTTGCCAGGATTGTTGTTTGTTGCCAGTCTTGTTATTGTTTATAGCCTAAAAATATATGTATATTTGAATTATTTAGTACGCATTATATTATAATGGTGCTATAATAGACGCTGAATTTAAAACTATTGAGCATATATTGCTGATATAAGCACCGGAATTAGCAGAGTCACGCGATTCTGTCATCATCTATCTATCCTTAACCTAATTTCATTTGGGGTCGGCGCAATATGTCCCGTTCTTCCTTTCCTTCAATTTATACGTCATCTCCACGCTCACTCCCCTTTCTTCCACATCGTTCTTTCACACAACCCATCTATCTTAACTTTAATCTCTTCCGTCGATCCACTTTGTGGTTTAAACGTTATTCGCACACCAGAAGGGATTGAGTTCGAATTCTCCACACACTTCTGATTCACAAATTCACTTCGGTGAAGTTAAAGATTCTGAGGAATCCTGCACGCCATAAAGTTCTCAAAGATATACACCTAGCAAACTTTGTATAGTCTACCTATATATTTGGCCAGCGTATACCGTACTGTAGGTACACAGTACACCTTACATTGTGATACCAAAAGTTTGCCCTTAAGTAGAACTAGGTTGCAGTGCGGAAGCAGCGTCTGCCCGAATTCTGTATGAAAAGCTGTACAGAGAACCTTACTAAGCAATTTAATTCTCCTCAAAATTTGACATTTATCTATACATTAAAGTAAATCAATAAATTCGCAGTGATTGCCTAGTGAACCTAGAGAACCTTGATATCTCGAACGGATGGTACTGGCTTCAAATCCTGCGGCGCACACCACAAATTTTCAAAGTTACGAATATGTGTGTATCAGAAGGAGAAGAATATGTGTGTATCAGAAGAAGAAGAATATGTGTGTATCAGAAGAAGAAGAATATGTGTGTATCAGAAGAAGAAGAATATGTGTGCATCAGAAGAAGAAGAATATGTGTGTATCAGAAGGAGAAGAATATGTGTGTATCAGATATCTGCATAAAGTTTTCAAATATTTTTGAAGTCCACCAATCCGCACTTTCAACGTGGTGGACTATGTCCTGTACACCTCTCAGAGACAGAGCGGAGACCCAGTAGTAGGACACGTGTAGGTTACAATGATAAAACATAGAAATAAACTTCAGTATATTTGGAGCAGTTTATGCAAGTGAGCTACAGTTTCCTGCAGCAATTAAAAGAACTAGAGAGTATGTCAATAGTTATGCGTTCATTGTGTTCACAATACGTTAGCGAACGTGCTCATAATATATTCCTCACCTAGCGACAGTCAAATAAAACATATCACTCACAGGTAATTCGATTTATCGTCAGAAAACGTGATTACTTATAGTGATAAAAATAATGACCCAACAACGTATAACCTATTCAACGAAAATGTTGTATATATGTAGTTTGTCTATGCATGAAGTTTTCCGTCGAGAAAGATTTGATTTTTGGCTTAATTTTTGCGTTATTTTTTTAGGTTCTTAAAATTTGTTCTTATAATTAGTTTAGTCACATACAATACTAAACATAATAATGTCATGAAAATTTCAAGTCAGGTTTTTGGGTCATAGAATTAATTAATCGGTTCTTTTTTACGTGGTAATGCTTTTTGAAGGATCTTAAGAAACCCAAGCAATGATCCCAGCTGTATAATTATTTATTTATATCTTAAAAACAGGCTTAAACAGGGCGGATTTAAGTCTAAGAGTAATCAATAGAACTACTATACACTGAGCAAAGTTTCACCAGGTACATTTTTATCGAAAAGTAAAACTCTTCAACAATTCATATACAATATATTATATAAGCGACGATATGTTATTCAGTATCAGAGAAACGCAAGCACGTCCATAGTTCGTGTCGGCGCGTGTGGATCCAACTTGATAACGAGTTCTATGTACATTAGATATTTAGTATAATTATTTGTTTGTACAGGCCCATTGTAATGATAAATGTTTATGTACACTAATTACAAACATGTATCCTGATAGCACAGTGAACGATACTGGAAATATTCTGAATGTCACTTTGATTCATTGAAAATATATCACTTAAAGTTTGTGGGTGGGTGAATTAGACGTAGGTGGTCAAAGAATGGATTGCGTGTCTGGTTGTCTAGTGCTTAGTAAAAGCTGCTACTAAACCAGAGGTGTTAGGTTCGATTTCCATGCGGAACAAATTTTTCTGAGAGCCAGATGGTATGTTCTGTGTCTGAGTGTTGTAAAAATAAATATCTATTGAAGTACGTATTTAATTTATATGTGAGTTACCGAAGGTATTTATTTATTATATGAAAGACAATATGGCAGTGAAGGGAGTGAGGGCAGAGCTGATAAAAATGAAGAATGGGAGAAAAAGAGTTTGCGTTGACTCCAAATAAAATTGGTATAGGCAATAAGATGATGTGTCCTGAAGATGGTTTTTTGCCACCAGGTTACCGTTGCCTTTCCAAGTTACATTAATTAATAAAAACTGTTGTTAGAGAAGTATATAACACATTTTTATATCCAAACCGTGTTATCCATTAACATGCCTCCGCAAAATGTCTGACTGCGTCGAGTGAAAGTTTATATCGTGGTACTAAATTA
The DNA here is from genome assembly GCA_018249125.1 of Asbolis capucinus. Classification (NCBI taxonomy): domain Eukaryota; kingdom Metazoa; phylum Arthropoda; class Insecta; order Lepidoptera; family Hesperiidae; genus Asbolis; species Asbolis capucinus. The sequence goes on from DWJZ01000568.1 coordinate 30,474, forward strand.
CTTTTAAAAATTCATTTGGAAAGTGACTGCTAATACTAGTAAAAAAATCTCTTCAAAATAAATAAGCAGTAACAGAAATACATACATATATTTTCAGAATAATAACGGTTTGTGGTAATCGAAAATTTCAAACATGTTTCAAAATTAATAAAATAACATTTTTACAAATTAATATAATGAGCTATATCAGCG
>DWJZ01000569.1:0-30653 GCA_018249125.1 Asbolis capucinus
TATTGTTAACCGTTGAGGAGTTCCCTTGTCTGGAGCCAATCCTGAACGTAGTATCAGGTCATGCTTATCATAAAAAAGCATTATCATCAGGACGGAAGGAAATATATTATGCAAAGCTTCGTAGGGTAAGAATAAGTGGGTCTAATTAAGCTTGCAAGATTTACTCCGAACACTTAACCAAGGAGCTAAAGGGGGATAAGCAGAATCAGAAGGTTCTGCTACAGCAGAGTCCACTACAAGACCAGACGGACAAGGAGGGCTTCATCAAGGTGGAGAAGAAAAGGAAGCCCAGTCGGAACCATTTCGGTACCGCACCTACAGGACCAAATCACATGTTGCGTCCAGCTGTATCGTCGACGCTGCTGCACGTGTCCCGTCTGCATTACTCCACAACGGTAGAGGAGGTTGTGGAGTACATACGAATAAAAACCAACTTCGATGTAGGGTCGAGCGGTTGGAGTTTCACCATAAGGTGAACTTCAACTCCTTCGTGGTGAGGCTGCCAACTGTACATTTGTCGACCTTCATTAAAGAAGATTATTAGCCGAGAGGAGTTGTGTTCCGGCGATTCATAGGCCGGCTACCGGACACCGCGCGTAACATGACCCTAAAATTCGTGTGCAATAATTATATGTTTATGTATAGTGTTGTATAATATTAGATGTATGTTTTTATATTGTATCAGTTTATTTTATTTTAATTTATTAGATATATGTATAGTTCTATAACATTTTTATATTAAATGTATTTTTATGGGCCTCAGTTGCTCAATATAAATAAATGAATAAAAAAATTAACATACAAATATAGAAATATTCTAACATATACCCATATATCTTCTATCTATCTATTAGCCGGACAAGCCTTCTGAATCCAGCGGATACCGACTGTCTTCTTTTGGTCTTCAGTCTACCTGGTCATACACAGTAATTTAAATAAAAACTTGTATAAAGTATCACTTTTTAATAAATAAAAGATTATTTAGGTCTTTAACTTTCATTCATAAAATCCCTAAGGATAATTAGCAGTGCAATTTATATTATCCGTTCAGGTAACAGCGGTATAAAGTGCGACCCACGCGGCAGGCCCAGACCGCGGGTCTATGAATGAACTACTATATCATCAGGACAGTGGCTAACTTAGTGCTCTGCTCTAGACCTGGCGTGGGTGTTCCGACCAGTCTACTGCTAATAGGGTCTGTTACTGTTTGCGAGTTAATTATCACACACTTCCTTTGTTCCTTAGGCGCGATGGGCATTGTTTGAAATGGAAAAAAATATCGAACTCGTGGTACGTTACCGCAACGCCATCTATGAGGCATTCGGAAACTACGATGCATATTGGCATATTTTAAAGATAGAAAAAAAATAATTGAGTTCACGACGATATCTATAACATATCGTGTATGTACGAGTAACACACATGCCTTTAGCAAAAATTTAAAATAATTTCTTGCACAACAAAATATTTTCTACTTGTATTTTCGTATTGCCTACGTAAGGTGTATCAATCATTTGTGGGGTTCAGCATTTTATAATATGGCACGTTTTATCATAAATTATCTCAGTAAATACGTAAACTACCTGTTGAAATATTGAAACGAACAGCTTATAGGTAAAGGCTAATACAGGATACGAGTAGACGACGACTATCAGTGCGCCTGATATTAACTGTACGGCATCCAGTTAAAATGTACTACATATTTTAATATTATATAAATTAGTAAATTTAAAATAAGCGTTAAGAATTTACTTTAATAAGAAAAAAGGAAAACAAAAAATATATATTTAATCAAAATCGAATATCACATCTTTTGCGGTTTCTTCTCCTCAACACACTTTTTTGTAAAGATCAACTTTTGATGGACAACGTCAAACAAAAATATTACAGTCGTAACTACAAGTATTCTAATAATTAAAGAATGTATGGCCAATTTTTCTGCTAAACCAGCGATCAGTCTTCCAAGCAAATCATACAAGATAAGTCCACAAAGACAGCCATAAAGTAATACTTAAGTTATAATTCACGACAAATCAGTGAAAGCTGCTGCACAATCAATGAATCAGTACCTCAATAACATTTGCGTGCTAAACGCCAGTCAGCTCATAAAGCTAACCAGATTTCACTAAACAATTCTAAATTTATGAGACTGAGGATATAACAAAATAAACTATAAACCTTCGTATCAGAAGCCACTGCCCAATAACATTTATTGGTGTAGTAAATGGGTATAAACCGTCGGACTACCCACGCTGCGGGCTCATGAATGAACGAGACACACGTAAATCAAGTGACCCTATTGTAAGCTGTTTTTGTTGGGATATTCTCATCTCTTCTTGTATGGACCTACTGGGACGGCAGTCTATAATAGCTTATTGAAAAATCCTTGCTTCGGACTTATACGCACTTTTCAGAGTTCTGTGCGTGGCTTCAAACATTGGTGGATCACGTGCACGGATCTCTCCCTATTCTAAGGAGGCTTAGTGAATAATCTAAAATTTTATTTGCCACTAAGGATCATTCACCCCACATTCAACCGCACCCGCTGATGTTATATCGACAGAGGCTGCGGTCTATTAGCACTGCAAATCTGGAGCCATGGAAGGGCTCCGCCAAGTCGCCCAAAAATCTGCACGGTTGCATCGTCCTTTTTTCGAACCAATTCAGGTCAATTTCGACTTCCTAAATTTTTTATTCGTTCGTTTGCTTCAACGCTTTCAGAACATCGTTTTTTTTGTTAACGTTATTTTAGTTATTTTGACAGAAACTGTTTGCTTCGCCTACACTAATAAGGTGCTTCCTACACAGAATTTTGTGAAAGATACTACTTCAATTGATGATATGTTTCGTCTGATTAAGTAGCGATAAGAAGTTCGTTTAAATTTTTTAGTATAACTGACGTATGTATAAAAATGTGTGGGATAGCGAGCAATAGAAGAGACTCATATTTTGTTGTCCGTATGTTATTTATATTGACTTTAGGCCCCGCGTTGTTCGCCTATTTTCTTCTTCCTTTTCATCGGCTATTCTTTTCTTCTTAATAACAATAGTAATAGTAAATAGCACGGGACAACTCATACACGGCCATCTGATCCCGAAATAAGTACTAGCTTGTGCTTTGGTGATCAGACAATTGATACATTTACTTAATATATTTTTAAAATCACACATATGTTCTGGATGGGGATCGAACCCACGACTTTTAACCCAGCTGTCAAGTTCCTTATCCACTACACCAACGGGCATTGTTCGTTTAATTTTGCCATCAAATTTAATCTTTATCTTACTTTTGGACATATCTTGGCGATAATTTTACAACTTAAGTAAATAATAGAAGTATAAAATCCCGTGGAAAGAATTATCAGTAATCTATTAAAAATTGTTGCCAACATAAAAAATCACTGCTTTAGCTTTCATTAGACATGCAGTAGGAAACAGATAAACTGGGAACATTATGACGTTGAGACGAAAAATAAATATGTCCAACTACCGAAATCATCTGTCATCGCTGGCTGACAGCGGACTCCGGAACTGCAACTAGAGTGACAGTTTTGCCACCATTAGTAGTATCTTAGCTATTTTTTTACTGCGATGAATTTCCGCGCAACAAGAATATTGCATTAGTTATGAATGAATTAATGAAATTAATTACTCTTATTGGGGTTTAATTGTAAAAAATTATTCAAGTAATTTTAGTATTTCTCACAGCAATCGAGGTTCCGTAGTAAATTTTGAAGCAACACTGGTATGTATATATATATATATATATATGTATGGTAATGAATTTAAAAACTAAACTTCTATAAATACTTAAGACCTTAAATTTATACAGTTTTTTTATTTTTTATTCACTGAAATATATTTGTTAATCTGTGGTAGTCAGCAATAAAACGACACCTATCTTTTTCTGATCCCGTATATACATAAAAAGAGGCAGAGATAGTTGTCTTATATTGTAGGCTTCTGGGCATGACTGAGGAAGCCTAGAACATACCCTATCGTTGCACAATGAAGAATGGTGGAGGAATGTTTGGCCCATATTATCGAAAGTTTTTATTTCGCTCAAACGCGTTCGACATTCCTCAACTGCTACCCAAAAACAAACCGAACCGACAGTTTTTCGTGCCCTTCAAAGCCCGGAAGCACTCACCACTTTGCCACTAGCGGTCACCCATCTTCCTACCGCTACCCAATTTCCCTTAGGAACGACACAAACTACGAACGTTATGGTAAAATTTACGATACGATACGATTTTATCTACATCTTGGGCGATACGATAAGACGAACGAACAAGAATTCCTGCTCAAATTTATCAATAATTATTGTCTCTGGTCAATACAAAGTTGCAGAGTCCCTTCCTCTCTCAATGAAGCCATTTCCAAGTAAATGGAGCTGATAAAAGCAGTTTCGGAAGTGAGAGAGTGTGTTATAGCATAGATTTGTCGTTTATAGAGATACTAAAAGTGGCGTGTTTGTTATTTTATCTTGTTTAAAGTTAATATAGATTATTTGAGTCTTTTTCTTATCTATACTCGTACGTGCAGCCAATACTTTGTTGCCTTTTTTATGAAAATTGCGCAGACAGATAACTATTACATTTTGCTTAGTTAAACTTTCACGGTATAGGAGTGTAGAAGAACAATAGTGCAGAAATAGAGAAGAGCGCAGAAGCTACTATTTTATGTAAAAATACATTGAAGATACATAAAATATTACACACACTGACTTTGGCAATTTCAGTGCTGTCATTGACAATTTATTTTTTAATTTAATTATGATTCAATTTTAACAACTTAGAAGCTCTTGTATAATTAAACCCTCGAAAATAGAAATGCGAAAGCAACTGTTACGATTTTACGCCTTCACCGGCTTAGATGATATTTGGTACAGAGATAGACTAGAAGTTGAAAATAAAAAACTGCTATCTTTTACCGCGAATCTTATACTGTATTAGTGTATAATTAATGATGTTAATTTTATTATAAATGTTGTATGGAAAGTGGTTGTTAGGGTTTTTTGGGTCTAGGAATCAATAAATTAAAGTTTCGTTTCAAATTTTTTGTTACGACAATTCGATTAATTAACAACTAGGGCCCGCAGCTTCGCCCGCTTGAGAGGTACATCGATAAAAAGTAGCCTATGTTATATTTCAGATTGTAATCTATCTCTATACCAAATTTCATCCTGATCAGTTCAATCGTTTTTGCGTGAAGGAGTAACAAACATCCATCCTCACAAACTTGCGCATTAATAATATTAATAGGATTTTTATACTAGATAGCGTTTACCTACCGACGAATGGCGGTTTAACCCATCCATAGCCTACTACTGAGCACGGGTCTTTCCACATACTGAGGAGACATACAGCATACTCCACCACGCTCCAATGCGGGTCGGTGGAGGCTTAGTGGCCAACCCTAATGTTGGAAATTTTTATGCCGCCTCCAGGCCTCCGACATCGCTTAACGTTTTCTATCTAACGACAACAACCTGAACCGACGACTTAACATGCCATCTGAAGCACGGTAGCGCTCATGAATTTTTTGCCACTAGCGGTCACTCATCCTACCGATCGCGCCCGGTGTTGCTTAACTTTTAAGATCGGTTACAATCGAAACAAGCCGCTGGACTATAAAGCTTGATCAATTACTGAGATTGTAATCACAGGTTTCAATAACATTACGTTCAGTTGATGAGTTGTGAATGAAACTCTCTTTACTCATAAGGACGCGGGTATTGTGCGCTCGTTGCCCAGCCGTGGGCGGACTCCCACGCGCGACTTGACCCGCACTAGACGAGCCGCTGCCTCAGTAATGACAGTTATCCGTACACAAATATTGTAATTCATTCCACGGTATTGAATAGATTTTGTTTTGTCTATATATTGAACAAGATAGAAAAAGATATTCATACATATAGCAGATCATAGACTTTAGAAAAAGATATACGATGCTTATAGAAGTCAAGAAATTCACAACAATGAAAAAAAATTATAAAATATAAATGTTTAAAAACACAAGCTTTAATTATAGAGCCCTAATACGAAACACAAAAAAATCACAACTGTATTGTTAACCGGTGAGGAGGTCCCTTGTGTGGAGCCAATCCTGAACGTAGTATCAGGACATGCTTGTCATACAAATCCATGTAGCAGTTTTAACCTATTATCCTACGGTAACAAAGCAGTTTTCCGGGATAAAGAGTATCCTATAACCATTGTCCGTACATAAACTACGAACATGCTAAATTTCATCTAAATTGAACCATTTTTCGGATTTGTCACAGGTTAAAATGTACCTAATATCCTGTGGTTATTAAGCTTGTTCCTTGGATAAAAAATTTCCTATAACCATTTTGGGATTTTAAACTACGACTATGCCAAGTTTCATCTGAATCTGTCGAGTGTTTTTTGCGTGAAGCTCGAACAGACAATAAATAAAAATAAAAATATTTTGGTCCCTATATCGATAACAAAGCCTCCGTACATCAACATTTTCAAAAAATACATAATGTACAGAATTGACCCCGTTACAGTTTTATTATTAGAATAGATTAAAACTTGTGTTTTAAAAAATTATAACAAAGCTTATTTTTAATATTGTTGTAAAGCTAAACCATAACACAGTCATATCCTTGCAGTATAATTCTTTTTCTGAACGCAAGAAATATTCAATAAATAAATACTTTAGACAACTCACACACGGCCATCTGTCGCCTATTTAAGCGGGGGGTAAAAGGAAATGGGTCTAATTTAGCTTGCAAGATTTGACTCGTAACAAACATATACATATACTAACATACTAATATACAAACATGCACTGCAGGTTAAATAAAAGCTTGTAATAAAATATTAGTTAACACAAAATTAATAATAAGCCTTGTAACATTACAGACAATTATAGTTTTATTCCGGGAATAATTCTGATACTGAGTGACAACTTATCGTTGAATATCTACACTAATATTATAAAAAGGAAATATTTGATTGTTTGTTTGTTTTAATTGAATTAGCTCCGAAACTACTGAACCGATTTAAAACATTCTTTAACCATTAGAATCCTACATTATCCCTGATGAACATAGGCTATTTTTTATTTTTAATACGAGAAAATATAGGGATCTGCGTGAAAATTTCGACAATGTAACCCAACGTGTGAAAAAAGTACAAAAAAAATCCTTATATCGCGTACGCTGCGGAAATAATTGACAACAGAGCAACGTGATGTACTACAGTTTTATAGAGGACATCAATATCTACAAACAAATCCGTGATAGTGTGTGTCTAACTGTTACAGTTTTCTGGTAACTGGTTCTTCCGAAGCAAAGCGAGTGCAGTTTCTAGTAAAATATAAATTTAAATCTCCGTTTAACAAATTCAACTTGTGCCACTTTATAGCAACTCTTACGCGGCAGTAGGCCTCGCAATAAAATGTGTAGACAATTCAAGTTGTTTATAATATTCGCGCACCGAGTGATGAAGTGTGCGTGAGCGGCTCCTCCACGCCCACGCTCACGGCTGGGCTCGAGCTTGTAATGATGTCATTATGCCTACTAATTTCATGCTGTAATATAACATAGTATGGTTATATTATGTACTTCCTGTGAATACTTTAAGTATAAAAGGTAAGTTGTAAGCCGGTTGATCTAGTGGTTAGTGAACTTGACTGCTACACCGAAGGTCGTGGGTTCGATTCACACCCAGGTCAAACATTTTTGTGATGACCAGGAATGATTGTTATGTGTGTGGGTATATAAAAGAAATATCTATTTAAGTATGTATTTAAAAGTATATATGTATGTTTATCAGTCGTCTGATCACCATAGTACAAGTTAATGCTTAGTTTGGGTTCAGATGACCCTGTGTGAGGTGTCCTGAGATATTTATTTTATTATATATTTTTAATTTATGTCTTACGAATGACATGAATGCACACAAATTAATTTATTTTATAAATATTTATAAAATCTGCTTTTGAAAAAGGCCTGACAGGCCGGTTGGTCTAGTGGTTAGTGAACCTGACTGCTACACCAAAGGTCGTGGGTTCGAATCCCACCCAGGTCAAACTTTTCTGTGATGAGCAGGAATGTTGTTCTGTGTGTCCGGGTGTGTAATAGAAATATTTATTTAAGTATGTATTTAAAAGTATAGTATATGTATGTTAATCAGTTGTCTGATCACCATAGTACAAGCTAACGCTTAGTTTGGATTCAGGTAGCCGTGTGTGAGTTGTCCATAGATATTTATTTATTTATTTATAATAGCCTAACAGTTTGATGGTGTCCTGAACATGACGTCCTGGGCACAAACCTTGTGCGCATTTCTAATTTTATAATTTTCAGTGATGTGCGTTAATTTTATCTTTTACGTTATCTCATTATAAATTATCTATTCAAGTCTACTCGTCTGCCTGTTTATCATGTAAAAACGTCAAACCGTTGAAAACTTCGAATGATATCCGTGTGAGGTAATCAAGACATGTTATAAATGAAGCAACACTACAGTAACCAGTCAAGACAAGTTCATTAATAATTTTATTTGGATAAGTAATTAAAATTTTTGGTTCGCGGTATGATCTTAATTGTGGGTTGGCGTCAAGGTGAGCCCACGCACAGACGGACGACCTCAAAGAAATATAAAACATTATATGTATAGATGACAGGGGTTATTATAATATAATATGATTTTCACTTGCCAAATCAATTTGGACGTCAGTAAACAACAGGAATACAAAAATTCACGAAAAGACGTTACAGGAATTACAAAAATACATAGATATTTTAACGGAGTATTAAAATGATTTTTGAACTTATATATAACACTAAATCTTGCACACTTACTTTCATTTCACGACTCCTTATAACACTTTAACATAATTAATTCCCGAGAACAAACATTCATCTACTCGGTCGGAACTAGCAACCTCTCGCTTCGGATGCCAGGTACAAATAATACTATACTATAATACAAGGGAATATTTCATCCTAGCAGTTTGAATCTTGCAGATTTTTAAGGTACTTGATACGTTGTGTTCTTATTTAAGACTATTATATTTTTTCAAGGGCTTTCAGTTCTTGAATCCAGGACAAATTGAATCGACAGCAAAAACCCACCTTGTTGAGAAACTGACTCCCTCATAAATATATATTGATACTGATTCAACATTATTTTCTAATACAAGATGTTTGCTATAAGAGAAACTATTTTTTGTATTACTAGTCACGCCTGTGTTAGGTGTGGTTCTAAGGTTGGTTAATATTAATGCTTACACACAACTCCAGCATAATAATACTTTGTTTAAAAAAGTGTTCATAGCCCGATGGCTTGTATCGATTGTAGATCGAAAAAAAGCAACAGCGGGCGTGGTCGGTAGGAGAATGGGTGGCTAGTGGCAAAAATTCATGAGCGTACTTCAGAGGACACACAAAGATATGCGGTCCCCGTTATTATCGTTAGATTTCAATCGTTAAACCATGTTGAAAACCTTTGAATAGCATAAACAATTTCCGACTTTTAGATTGGCTACTAACTCCTTCACCAATGCCCATTGGAACAGCATGGTGGATTATGCTATAAGCCTCCTGAATACGAGGAGTGAGCTCAGTAAATATCAACATTGATATTATCTGATCCAAGAACATCTGCTGAAAATAAACGACGCATAATTTAACCTGTCAAAATAATCTTAGGTATCAAATATTAATATTGAGACATCAGGTCCCTCTCCTGGGTTCTACAGTATATGGCTATATCTGCTCATTTATTTACATTCTCATTTTAAATTCTTTGCCATTGATATCGTAACCGCAATAACTTCTATTAAAGCTTAATAATAATGGGAATCTATAGACTTCCTCGCGTGCCACACTGATACGATCAGCACGAAAGGCGCTGGCTATTGACGTTTCCATGACGACCGGCGGCCCCATTGTCTTCCATCGTGCGCCACTATCAGCCGTTACACGATGCAATATTGTGATAACTAGACAGCCTTCCATTTTTTCTAAGACTCCAAATTAAATGTTACCTCATAACAGAACTGTATCGCACTCAGCATCAATTACTTGCTGTTTGATAATATAATTGTTCTTTTTGTAAACGTTATTGTCTGTACCAACGAGACTAGAACTGGGCTATTCGACTATGTCATCGTGATAAGTTTTTCCAATTATTATATTTCTATTCAGTACTGAGCTTTATACGTTGAAAATTGACTTAATCCGTTCAAAAACCTGAGTTAACCTCGGTACAGACATAATTAAACTGCGTTCTCTTCCACCTTTGTTTTTTGATGGGGAAATTTCTTTAAAATAGCCAAAAATGGATGATTTGGGATTCTGACCCACTAAACCCCCTTGCAGACTACTCGGCGCAACTGAAGATGCTTCGGGATGTCACATGCACTGATGTCTCCCCTGCGTAATGGGCTCTGGTTTAGGCCCTCCGGGCTGACTCTCTCTCACGTCATCTTAAATTTTCAACCTCTAAGTCAATTTCTTATCAAAGTTTATATAAAGTATGTTTATATTATAATTTAAAATATTTTTAGCATCTAACCAACCCGTATACGGTTCAATTGTTCAGTAAATCTTGAAGACATTTTTAAAAATGACACTCTGCTCCTAGCTTAATCAGCAATTATTTAACCGCCTATAATTTTTAATCATTTTAAAACACTAACACTACACATACTTGTTACAAATTAACGATAAATACTTATAGATGTAGATGGAACGTTATTCAAAACATCTATTAAATTGTAATGGATACTTATATTGCGAGTGGGTAGACATTTAATACTCGTTATATTATAATAGCCAACTGTCTCCACAGCTTTCCAGTTATTTCCAACAAATATTAAACCAAATGACAACTACATTTAAATAAATTAAATTTATATTTGCATTAGTGCAGTAATATCTGGGCCCGCTGCGGTTGTTGCTTTCTGTTCTAGCTTTTAATGTAGTATACATTCTTGATGATTCAGCAAAATCCTTACTAACATAATAAATGGGAATGTTACTCTGATATCTTTTAATGTCTTAATTAATGATCCGATTTTGTTGAAATTTGGTAGAAGAGGTAGAATAGAACTCGAGGAAAAACATAGGCTATTGTAAAATAAGGAAAATAAAAGAAAAGATTTTGAAAGGATTGAAACACGGGATGAAAGTTTCTCATTATAAAAGATACATATAAGTATAGCAGTTTGTATTCAAGCACTAGATCTGGTGTTAATTGTAGGGAGAAACAGGGAGGAGTGAAAGAGGGGAGGTGAAGAGAGGGATGTTCTATGCGGACGTAGTCGTAGGAAAAAGACAGTGTTTTTTAAAGCAGTGATAGGCTCAACAGTTTCATCTTTTATATCTCGAATGAGAGGGCGTGTAGAACAAACCAAGAGTGAATAGGATTGTACTAAGTTAGTAGGTTTTACCATCAAAAACTACATCACCGCTTACAATCAGATGGGATCGAAGTCAAACCCAAACTTATCTAAGGTAAAGAAAAAAATATATTATAGTCTGGAATAATACATATATGAACTATTTATTAACATAGTACGCGGGCGAACTAACTTATTTAAGATAAAAAAAACAATAAGTATTGAAATGAGTCAATTAAATACATATAATTGAGGATAACTCAAAAATTCTCTTTACATGTCCATCTAATTTAAATAGGACCAGAGAACAGTAAATGGTTATGAGTTGAACATAACAAAAAAGCAGTGTAATTAATACCTGAAATTTTTAAACAGAATTAAAAGTAGAAATGAACATCAATCATCGATATGGTGTTGGTACAGTTCATAACAACGACCAATATTCTGGTACAGTTCCTGACGTATTGGTAACACGGAAATTAGCGAATGGTAAACACAAACGATACTAAACAGTTCAATGGCTTGCAGCAGCACGCCGAAATAGAACTGTTTCTAAATCATTTGCACCAGAAACTATTGCTCGGATAAAAATAATTGCTCCGGGCAACGTGGTCAGTACATTTCATTAATCCTTCGATGTTTATGATCAACCTATTTCATCATTACAACAACTTGGGTCTACGGCACGAGACTGTTCTCTTAGAAATAACACTTTAAAGTTAAATTTAACTATCATGATCATGGCGTTGCTGATTTGTCCCATAAATAATCATTAAACTATCGATTAAGCAAATTACATTACATTACCATGTTATGCCCATAGATTTCCTTGTGGCGAATACAAGCGTAAACCTTTTCTTCACTGTCCCCTACGGCGACTCCGGCTACTAGATACCGCAGAAAAGATTTATAAACAATTAAGTTACATTGAATTTAGTACCATTGCGTTTAATTTATGTTTATATGCACGTAATCTCATAAAGAACAGCTTTTAAAGCAAAGGGAATCCTAGCTGTTAGCCAGTTAGCGGTTCGTAGTAACGAGAGTGCAAGCAAATTATACAACAGTACCCATGATAGGGACGCGCGCGGCGTTTTAATTGACCTCGTCTATGTAGGCTGGCATAATATAAACGACTATTTAACACGCTTGTTGAAGCTAAACAAAATGTATCACCCGCAGCGTTATGGGATTCTTCAAGAACATCGTTGATAGAGATGTGATCTGAATATTACTCTTGTATTTTATAATGAATCTTCATTAGTTAGCTTATCTGGTAAAATAATAAAACATCACGTCGATTCCATTCACATTTGGACCTATTCCCATGCTTACGGACAAGAGTGGCTCAAGAGGTGACAGAAGACAACTGCTTGTTGGCAGGGCAAATATACTATCAATATTATTATGAAGTTATATTGTTACTGGTTTTATTATCTGTATGAAGTTCGTCTGGCTACACCCGTCTGGCTCAAAAAGCACCTTGAGGAATAAAACAACCAAAAATTAGGAGATAAAATATTCTGTAGGACTTATTTGGAGAAGTATCAAAGAGGTATGCAGTTCAATCTGTGTTGTAATGCCGTTACTGGCCTTGGGCTCAATCAATCGATATGATTGTTATCTGAAGACTGAGATGGAATGTCAAATTTGTAAGTGTCGACAGCTTTCACGCTCTCCATAATTAAATACAAACTACATAACTCATGATGCTGATCAATACAGAGTCACCAAGGATCTGAGAACGTTGGCTGCAATTTTATCACATAAATCTTCAGACAGTGACTAAGGAAATCCCTTACCGTTATCAGGCCTCGAGTCTCGGGTCGCGACTGGCCAACGTAATTAACACGTCCAGATTTAGCGCCCTAATGAACACCTGGCTAGCGTAGTGTCAGCTTAAAAACTAGTATTAACTAGCTCACATGTCAGTTCCAGAATGTTCTGGGCTTTCATAATTTTCACAGTTACACAGCTATACATTAAAGAGATTTTTGTTTCTTATGGATATTTTGAACTCCTAGAATAACTAAAGAGTTGACTGACATACGGTAATGGTTTCAGTTCACCATGCGAGCCATGCATAAGAACATATTGAGAGACAGACCACAGACATACATTGAATGACATACAAAGGACCACACCGGGAAAAAACATAACTTGAAGAGCCCCGAAACTAAAACCCAAAACTGTGCAATGCAAATCACTTGCAATAGTTAAGTATCATCAAAATAATATATCATGTCTATGATGGATTCACCTGTAAGGCATCGGTGTGACCGGCGCGGTAACTATTTTACGATTATTTTATTGGTTGTAAAAACCACTGCCAAGATAAACCACTTCACAATATCGCGGCTAACGTGCCGATTATGTATTGCTGTTATACGGAATTTTTAAGCTTTATAAATGCGTCTATGAGACTGTGACGAAACCGTTTATCTCGCATGTTTCAAGTTTTTAAGATGACTTCAAAAGGTTTTATTGGTTAAGTGTTTTAACACGTGTCTATTAGGCTGACTTTATCTTGGACTTTATATTGGGAATTTGGACCTACCACATCAGAGATAACTTTAATTTATTCCTGTGATGTGGTACTAGTAGCAAAGTTATGGTTGAGTAGGAATTCTTTGGGTCATGATGAATATTTTTTTGTCCGAACTGTAAACAGCCTTTTTGCGTCGGCCGCCAAACGATTCGTTATGTTACTACAGGGGGCTGAGGCGCAGTTAATTTTTCTCCTTTATTCGCTCTGGGCTGGAATCGGCTGACCACTTGTCTTCACGTGGTTTTTTATCGGGTTTCCATAAAAACACAATGAAATTTTGGTTGTCTCAAGGTTTCTTAAAACGAATTCCCTTGTTTAAAATTATTGGGACAATGTAATACCCATGTACATATGTATATGTACAATACATTTTTTTAATCGTCGAACATTGCGAAATGTTCGTTACTGAGTTACAATTCATCTTTGAAATATCATTAACATAAACTACTTGCATTTTTCAGTTCACCGGTTCCAATTATATGATTGTTAATTTGATTCCAAGTTAATAAGTAGTAACTAGACCAGTGGAAGCTATAGAGAAGGTTGCGTTGTTATTTAGAGTTACACCATTCGGAGGAATCTTCTTGAAAGGTCAGTTAGTTACTGGAAATTATCGCATCATACTTATTCACATTGAAGTGTTCATAGTCAAGAGGCTTGAGTTGATTATAAATGACTGGAAAATTTAAGCAATGCACACGTGGCCGTTAGGAGAATGGGTGTTTGTTAGTGGCAAATATTTCATGAGTGCTTCTGGTTTCTGATTGCACATAAACGTCGATCCCGGTACATTCCAATGCGTTAGCTTTATCAGAGGACTTCATAGTAGGGACGGTGTTAGTCTGGTAACTTCCCACTCTGAAGTTTGTTATGCCCTTGGGTCAGGGATCTCTAACTAATAAATGACCCGTCTGCCCGTTTGACCTGTCTTGGCCTACTTTAGAAAAAACATTCTTCTATGTCATTAACATGATAATCAACAGACTGTCTATGGACTTGACATGGACACGAATGATGGCTGACGGCAGTGATGGCACATGACTGGCGGCAGAGACTGGTGACCTAATTCCGTGAACAGATCAACTATGAATTTGGTTTGGAGAAATGTAGCGTATTTGTTAGTTGCATGAATACAAAGCATAAATAACAATTTTCTCAACGAAAGATGCCTATAACCTATCCATATTAGTACTCTGTACCAAATTCCACCAAGATCGAGTTAGGGGACGGATGACTGCGAAATTAAAAGAAGAGCCCAGAAAGGTTTTCAAAATGCAAGGGCATTTAGCCACTAATGGATTAAAGCCAAAAAAAGTCTTCGATGGCTCGTTAAGGGTAATAGGAAGTGTAAGTAGATATCGGAGCGTGAAGCGACGAGACGAGATTAATGGAGCGATGTCGTGGGAACTGCGAATATCCCGGAATAATTGATAACCATGCCGCGTTATTGAGAATCTGTTACTAAGTGATTGCTTATCATGTGTCAGTTCTGAATGATATTAAAGAACTAATGGACTTCATGAAAACAACAGAAAAGACTGCTACCAACTCGCATATCTGCAGATTCCTACAAAATTACTTTTAACTTGACGCCTACGAATGAAGCACGCCGGTAAGATCTTGGTTTTTTTTCGTATTGCAATGAAATTTTGCATTTCCTTGATCTTTAGGATTATAGTTTAATACATCTGTGCATATCATCATATATACATAATTTTGGGATTTCAATGAAATTATAAATTTTGGTCGGATTTGCAAACCTTTCCAGATACTATCGGTACTTCATCCACGGTATCAAGTCAAAAGTACTCGAGTACCTACATGCGATATTGAAGATATTTTTATAGATAAATTGTGCTTTACCAGCTTTGTAAACACAAGTTGTTGCACGCAACTATGTATGTCATCATAGAACTTTCTATAACGTCTACATACCTCAAATATCAATACTGATTTAAAGCTTGGTTACTCAAATGGTTAATGTCGAGAGCGCAATTGCAGGCAACACCCAAAACTGTCGACCTGAATACTCGAGTGGTCCGAGGACTCTAATCTAGGCCTGTGTTTACTGCCAAGTACATAAATGCGTGTGGTCTGAATCAAAACAATAAATCAGTTCTTATTACGCAAGGACGGTTGGGAACCGCCATGACTACCTTCTTCAATTGGCGTTAAGTGGACGATCTATTGCGCAGTCATTCAATAATACTCTATCAATATATAAATTTAAGATGTAATCTCTTATTTACATTACTCTGTTCGTATATGTCAATACCACAAAACTACAAATAACCGTTACAAGTATTATGGGGCTTTGAGACGTTAAATTTGATGACATCGAAGACAAAGTTATAAAACAAACGAAATATTTATTTCGGTAATATCAAACGGATTTTACATTTTAAACTTTAAAATTAAGGTGTACCGACATTTGTTACTGTTAGTTATCCGAATTTGAAAGTTTCTCGTTTTAATTTGACTTTCGAACTTTACTCTTTTCATCTCTTTCATTTTCATCGAATTTTTAACCAATTCATAATGCACTTATGACAATTGTAAGAGTAAAACTTTCGTATCACTTAACAGTAACATTGAAATCATGCTCGGAGAAATATAATACAATATTTAATTAATTTCGAGCTGAGGAATCCATTTGAAGATCATATTGCTTCGGTAAAAGGGCAACTGAACACGTTCATATTATTGTTGACGTTCAATTGACAGGTTCGTGAAACGGAAACCTAATGTGCCTGGCGTCACCTGATACTCGCGAATGTAAAGCTAACGGTGATTTTTAACAAGATATGGCAACTCGATGAAAGACATTGTGTACGTGTGTGTATAAAGGAGATCTAAAAAATCGCATCATTGTTTAAGAAAATTAAAGAATCAGGGATTTGCAATTGACAAATTTGTATGGTAAATATTATTTTTAAAACGTGATCATGCTATAGATAGGTCTAGAGCAAATGTGCTGCGCTGCCGCAGTGGATAATTGGACCCTATTGACCCCAAAATGATTCTTACAATTGGACCTACTAGAGCCCTTACGTTACTATCTCTTTGAAGTTCAAAGCAAATCAATGAAGAAATAAGGTCAGTTATTTCTTCATCCGTGACATTTATCTTCAATATTTAACGGCTATTAATTTTAGTGCTACAGTCCATTTGTACAGAAACACACGAATGTCCTACATTCTAACAGTGACAATGTTGCAAGGAAATTTACAAAAGCAAATACTGCTTTGGTACTAACGTACGGGTCGGTGATAAATGAAGTTAAAGGTACCATACTTCTTTATACTAGTCCAGTGTAAGATAATGTAGGAATATAGTATTGATGGGTAAACGATTCTACCCGAAATTTATAGGCAATTAAAAAAGGAGGTGTTGCTTAAACATATATACTTAACTTTAATACTTTTGTGTGTGAAAGTACATAAGTAATTGCAACTCTTAAATTGTGTGTGTACGAGAGATTCTAATCAATTTTCAGTGATGCTTATACAGTTGATAATAATATTTCTAAATCTCTTGTGCCTTATATAGGTAAAAAATTATCAAGCAGTACCTTTCGACAGGATTTTCATTACAGAAATCTCCTCTTTTTGAGTCCATGACTAACTCCAACCAATGCTCGAGCTGCATCAATAACAGAAGCCCTGGTTTAACAACAACCCTGGTACAAATTGTTTTAACTATAAATATTAGCAGCGCAAATAGCTTTTGTGGATTCTTAATGGTTAGATTAAACTCGAAAGTAAACTAAATTCGAAAGGATGGCTTTTCTAGCCAGCCCAGTGTCAAAAACTTCTGGATGCTTCTTGGCCTTACCATTGAAAGAGTCGATAAAGCCAAAAACAGTAAGAAGTGTAGGGAGTGCACTAGCTGGCAATGCACGAGCTGCAGGGCATTTACGAGTCAGAACGTTATTTCAGTATGGATGAGTCATCTGTCTAGCGGTATTTACACAATCATAATCCAGGAGCTGACGATAACGAGTTCAGTCGTAAACTCACTAAGTACCACCTGAGCATAATCTTGGAGTTAGGGTAACTACCCATTATAGTAGAACGGATTTTGGTTTAGTAACTATTAGTATATTACCTACACGTAATCAACAAATTTTTGCGCGACATTGAATTTGGAATTGGAATTTTTAATAAGAAAAATGGTAAAAAAATCCACTTTGATCAAGAGACACCTTAAAGCGTACTGTTGGTAATTTCATCGTATTTGAATAAAGCGACATTCAGGTTGTATGTTCTGCAGTTTATAGGAAATATTGTGCCTTTTGGCTTTCTAAATACCGAATAATAGCCTGCGAAATGCTATGGTTTACATGTCGAAACATTGTCCGTGCTGTTGCGGTGAACAATTTACTGTCGATGGTATTTCGGTATCCTGGCTGCCACATTTCTGTTTCCTGTTTTGCACCATTTCAGTGAGAGGATTTTACTAGAATGCTGCAACTTATTAGTACTACTTAGCATGGGTTTCTACCTTGGGGTTCTTCCTAATCATTGAGGAAGGCCTAGAATAGTGATACGCTGCTGCTGTGCGGATTAGTGAAGGATTTGATAGGTAGACCCAGGTTCTTTTAAGGTTTTTGCCATGGACTGCTGTTTAACGATTACAACAGGGCCTCGTATTTTCCCCGTTCTCGTCCTTTGCATCCATATTTCTTGGGCACATGACTTTTGCTTGACTAGGTCGTACAATCACAAGCATCCAAGCTATGAGCGCATCAAGAAAGCGTAACCTAGATAACTGTCATTTTCTGAGAAAATTTCACACTAAACTACACGATATGTATTTGCGTAATAATTTGAGGTGAAATAGTTTGAAAGTGTAGTTGTGGTGTAGCAAGCAGCTCTAAGCGGGGAGTTTATCGCTACCGTGTCACCTGTAGGACTTCTGGAGTCTACAACCTAATCAAAATATTGAAATAGCATTCACTGCAGTTTATAATACAGTAGGGTTGTCAAATTTTATTTCTTCTTTTGACACATTTCGGAAATTGTGGTAGAGGTCAAAATATTTTATTTACACAAGTGTGTTGAAAACACTGACGTGAAATAAACTATTTGAGTTTGAGTAAAAAGAACTCTCTTAAGCTAACTAGCTTAAAGTAATTTTAATAAACCTTTTACAAAATCTTGAATTTTTTTAAGTAATCCTTCCTTCCTTACTCTGTCGCAGTACCGAAGTCAGCTGCTTTAGTTAGAATAGAATATGAATAATAATTTCTAATTGTTGCTGGCTTTTTGTAATCGCCAAGATTTTGTGTGCGTCATCACTGCAATCCGTAAAGGTCCCACTACTTAGTTCAGGGCTCCTCTCACTTGAAAACTAAAGGTATGCGCAGGGATTGAACCACGACCTGCTGTTCAAGAGCCCAAAGTTCAAACCATTTGTATAAAACTATTTTGCATGCATATATTCGTCAATGTATATTCGTCAGTGTATATTCGTAAATGTATATTCGTCAATATTTATGCGTAAACGTATATTCATAAATGTATATTCGTAAACGTATATTCGTAAATGTATATTCGTAAACGTATATTCGTCAATGTATATTCGTAAACGTATATTCGTAAATGTATATTCCTAAATGTATATTCGTAAACGTATATTCGTAAACGTATATTCGTCAATGTATATTCGTAAATGTATATATATTCATAAACGGTAACCCTGTTAAACTATTCAGAGCAAATACACATTACGTGGTTTTATGACACGTCCACTTCAAAGCAGTAATATTGTTGATATATATTTATTATTTCCTAATGACACTATTACTTGAATGGTTAATAGTTGTCGTAAAATCAAATTATCCTAACAGGTCAGATTTAGCGGTAAGCAGTTTCTTGGTTCTGTCTAGTACTAATTAGCGACTTCAAAAAAGGAGGAAATACTTAGTGCGTGTACTTTTTTTATATATGCTACCTCAAACCTTTACCCAGCGAATCGATTTTTTTTTTTGATCAACAGCTGGTGGTTGTAAGGTCTCTTTTTATTTAAAGCGGCATCTGACGAGCAGTTTTGAAGTTATTCATCCTTTTAATAATATTGTTTTACCGAATAACTTTTGACTGAGTGGTTTGATTTTGATGATTCTTTTTGTAATTGATAATGTAATACTTGTCCCGTAGTTTAATGTCCTTGAGCGACATCTGACGTGTGGATTTTGAGTTATTAGATTTTTTTCTTTTCCTTTATGTTCGTTCATAACTCTTTATTTCAATGTTGTGTAAGCAATGTACGCTGCGGAAATTATTAACAATAGAACAAAGTGAAAGTACAGTTCTATAGAGGACATCAATATTTTAAATACATATGTCCGCGATAGCATATTTCTGACTGTGACATAGTCATTGTTAGATGTCACACTACTTGTCACGAACGCAATTTCTAGTTATTGCTAAAAGCCGTAACGGGACTGTTTAAATCGACTTTTGGTTTTACTCTGTAAACTAATGTAAAAAAAACAACAGTATATACATATATAAATCTAATCATAATATGTCAATGAAAACCGTATCTAATCGGCTCAACTGTACTCTGTACTCTGTGAACAAATTTAAAAAAAAACAACAGTATATACATATATAAATCTAATCATAATATGTCCATGAAAACCATTTCTAATCGGTTCAACTGTTACTTCCATTAGCGTGTGAAAAGGCACAGGAACAAATAACAGACAAACTCAATTTATTTATTTACTGAGTTAAAATACACATACATACATAGGGGTCAAATATATATTAAATAGGTTCCTCTAAATCCTACCTACTGGCGTGCAAATATTAAATGTCACAATATAATAAAATTTAACAATTAACGTCAAATTTATATGAAAATTTAATTTCAATATGTGTAGTTAATATTATAAATAAAATCTATTTTACATATAATGTAAAAATATTGTTATTTATATGTAAATAACATTAATAATGAGATAAATTAATCATTTGAATACTTATTAAGATTTAAATTAGCAGAACGTAGGGCGCCCTCTGACTTGGTGGACTGACGACCTAAAAAGAACAGCGGGTATCAGCTGGATTCCGAAGGCCCAGGGTAGGTGGCGAGAGTGGTGTAAATCGGGAGAGGTAGAAGCCCAACAGTGGATGTTAAAAGGCTGATGAATGTATGGATTGAAATAGGCCTTGTCAATTAGGTTACGAAGCTTTGGAAAGTGAGTCAGAAATACAAATCACTTTTCTAAAAATCACTATTTTGGATTCTATTCCTTATGAAACTCCCAAAGTTTCTGCCAATCCCATTCTGTATACAAACTGATAAATAATCGGTACAGATTCATTAAATACGTTTAAAGTTAAGTTAAATTCATTTTCTGATTAATATTACAGTTTATTCTGATTCATGACCAGTTCTCACGCTATGTCAGCAGCTCTCACAACCAGAGAATTGCAAAGAAATCTTTTTGATCTCAATATATTTCGAGTCCATTTCAATAATTCAGGCAATTTCCTCCCTTATTTCAGTAGTAATAAGGCTCACGGGACGAGCCGTCGTGAAATGAAAATGGTCTTAGTACAATCAGTAACATGATATTGGTATTTTGTTAACAATGGACCGTTTAGTAAAACAATGGCAGCGTTTATATGTATACTCGTATGTATACGTATACGTGCGTGTAACGTATACGTGTCACATTTCGTTGAGTGAGCGTTTGATTCACTGTACTGGAGTTTTCATACTATCGTGCTAATATTATAGATGAGAAAGTGAGGATATATGTTTGTTACTCCTTGAAGCGATACTGAAGTGACCCGACTGAAATTTGGCACAGACATACAAAGATTATTGCCTGGAATAACACATAAGCTACTTTTTGCCAACGTACCTACCACCTGGGCGAAGTCGCGGGCGTAAAGTAGTGAACTATAAATTTGGATATGTTTTCAGTTCAATAGTTTAGGTGTGAAAGGGTAACAAACAGATTGACTGTTAGTTTTCATTTGTAATATTAGTAAGGATTATTTCATGCATTACTCATATTAGTAAGGATTATTTCATGCATGTATAATATTAGTAAGGATTATGTCATGCATTTGTAATATTAGTAAGGATTATTTCATGTATGTATAAGGATTATTTCATGCATTTGTAATATTAGTAAGGATTATTCCATACTACAATATTGTCTATGGTCCTGTGACATTCTCCGGTCTCCGCTGGAACTTCTATAACATCCATCATTGTGAAATGTTAACAGGAATGTTAGGCAAGGCGCCAGTTAGAACGTTCTCACAGACAAACTGAGTTAATTACGTCAATATTAAATTATTATGACTTTATTTAGTATTCAGGAATTAATTGCAAACTATTTTGTTATTAAACTAAACTTGCTCGACTCCATCTGGAGTAAAATCTTAAAACTAAATCCAATAGGTTACATAAATACAAGTTACATAAATAAATAAACATTGAGAAAGATTATACTGTAACTGTGAATTTTATACTTCCCAAAATTATACTAAACTAACGGCCCGCGGACATTTTGTGTTATATAGAACATTATGATGATCTTATGTAACTACTGAGTTTTCTGATCTTATGTTTATGCTTTGAAATAAATAAAGAAAAAAACTTTTCTCTTTTTTACTCATTGGTATAAATAATTAAAATTTTAGTAAGGATCCCTATTTTTGTCTAGATATTTAAATAGTCTATGTTATTCAGTGATAATGTAGCATTCTAATGGTGAAAGAATTTATGATATAGGACCAGTACTTTTTCAGTTTAGTCGTTACAAACATACAAAAAAACAATTCTTTTGCCTTTGTTATTAGTGGGGATTGTGTTTTTTCGAAAAAGGAATCTTTATTATTGGACATTCACCTAGAAGCCTTGACTACCATTTTTTTGACTGATAGGTAGTTTTCTAGAAACCAAAGATATGTTTTGTATATTTTATTTTCTCCGATTATCATATCCTATTAATATTATATGTAAATGTGAAATTCTGTGAAAATGTTTGGCTGTTTGTATTTCCTTCAGGGGCTAACCGCTGAACAGATTAAGATGAAATTTGGCACACAGATAGACCACAGCCGGAAAATGAACATTGGATAGATTTTATTCCGGTTATAGGTTCTCCTAGCACGATGTGTACTTTTATGTTTCGATATCCTACTAACACTAGGCTGTTTTATATCAAAACATGACGCGGGTGAAAGCGCAAGCAACTAATTTATCTCTAATTCTCTAGGACAGTGTCTTTCAAAGTATGGGTCGTGAGCCCTACGGGATACACTAGACTTGCGAGACCTGATTAATTATTAATTAATAGTATTTATTTTATTTTTATTTTATTTTTATTTTATTAATCTGACATGTATGTATTTTCATATTTAAAGTTTGATAAATATGCTTCAAAAATTTATTTGCATCTTTTGAGTTCCCATTTTCTGTCTGTCGATGGCCGAAGACGGTCGCTAGAATTTTTCAACCTTTGAAGGTTTCACATATCCAAAATTATTGAAAAACACTGCTCTAGGATTTCTAAAAAGCACACAATTCAATTTGATATTTACAAGTGTTCAAAATTTTTGTCTAATACACATCTAAAATTATTCAGTCAACAGCTACCACATTAAATATTTAATACGTCTGTCTGTCACTCAATATGCCAGCGGTTCCTAAACTTAGGATCTAGCTACAGTAGAGGCATAGAAATCAAATAATTTACCATGTTAAAGATATTATAAAATTTTACGTAGATTTATATATATAGTCCTTAACGGGACAGCGATACTCAACACCTCGTTGGATAGTTTATATTAAAATAATACTCACCTGTAAACCAGTTATTTATTTTATTATTATTAATAAAACTCAATATTTTTTTTTCTTACTCAAAAGTCAACTTGCTATGTTTCTTTTCGTTTAGCGGGAAGAGAATTGATACTAACATTTTCTAACTTACGCAGTTTTACGCTTATTCAACCCAAAGGGCATAAATTTATTCTTTCTATATACATACTTCATTGACGTTTAAAAGATAAGTGGCACAAAAAACAAACTTAATTAAAAAAAAATCTTATTAATTCAAATCTAAATAGTTAACTACTCTCTTCTTGTCAAGTTTATATGATAAAAAATCTTTTCAAATGCGCGCCAAGGTGTAGATAATAATTAAAGCACTGCTTGCACTAATCCGACAGTTTGAGCACCGCTGCTCAAGCTGAACGATGTCGTGTTGTCTAGAACAAGTTCTAGAAGCAATCGAAGCACTTAACAAGGGCGCTATCAGGTCGTTAATTGTCGAATGTGATAGCAGGCGATCGCGAACAAAACCGATTACGTATCGGTAGCTTTGATTTGTTTAGAACTTATCTACCGCGCCCGCCGACAGCCGAACATAGCACGCCAAGGTTGAGAACATTGCTTACTTCAAGATATTAAAATTAATTATAAAATTAATTTAAAAAGTTAATTTATAATTTTTATTATATAGAAATTAATTTATATTACAAAAAAAAATTCAAGCTTTTACTGAAATTATTCATAATTTTATTGATAGGATATTTTATCTTATCTTGAATGCAGTATTGCGAAATACTTATATTAAAATTTGTAATGTTTTTGAGCGTATATATGTTGTTATATTACCTATACTATGTGTTTGCATGTATGTTCATTCTTGGCACGCCATACGGTTCAAACGTCTGCGCGTATTTTGACATATAAGGTAGTGTTGCATTCCTCAGAACTGTGGTAGTGACAAAGGCTATAATTTCAAAATGCCGTCCGCAAATAAAAAAAAAGTAGGATATGTTTGTTTTTATTTTACCTTAGCAATTTGGGTAAATAATGAAAACCCGTGAAAAGACCTTATAAAATGTTGGAGGAGAGTAAAATACACGAAGCTTGTTATTCAAATTTATTCAGATACAACACAATTCTACATCATCTACATATATTATGCATACTAACATAATTACAAACAAGTACAAGTTAATTATAAATGTAGCTTCAATAAAAATTGACAAAAATAACATTTTGACAGGCCGGTTGGTCTAGTGGTTAGTGAACCTGACTGCTACACCGAAGGTCATGGGTTCGATCCCCACCCAGGTCAAACTTTTCTGTGATGAGCTGGAATTTTAATGCAAACGGGTACTCACGATCTGTTTGTTATTTTACCGATATTTCGACCCAGTTACATGGGTCATAGTCACGGCAAGACTGTCTTTTTAAAAAAATTATTATCGGCGACGATATTAGTCTAAAAACATGAGGAGGAATATTTGTTCTGTATGTCTGGGTGTAAATATCCATATAAGTATGTATTTATATAAATATTTAGTTTTTTGGTTTGTTTGTGTATATGTGTTATATTAATATTGAATTGTATTGTTTCAGGTTGTAACTGCTCGTCGGCGGGCGCCGAGAGCAACGTATGCGATATCCGGACGGGGCAGTGCCGCTGCAGACCGCACGTCACCGGCCGCGCGTGCGACACTTGCGAGGTGAGACCTTATAGGCTCTTTCAGGATAACCTGACTATGATGTGATGAACTCGAAGCCTGGGTGAACACTTCATGCTCCCCTGATTTTGGAAGTTAAGGACGTGATAGAAAATCATTTTCTGGTAACTTTCAATCATCATTCCTTCTTGGCTGTATAGTTAGTGAGACCCTAGCTGGTATCGCTGTTCACAGGCGGTGATTCCCTATGGGCCTTATGATCTTTGGTAGCGAGCACTCAGCCGAGAGCACTGTCTCGCCACTGTACTCGTTACTTGGAAAAGGCAATGATTCTAGTGACTCCCTCGCCATTCACATCGCTCGGCCGAGTACTCGTCACCATGTGCATAGGTAGCAAGTACTGGACCGAGAGTACTGTCTCGCCACTGTACTGAGTGTAAAAACCTATTAGCTCTTGTTTGCCAGCTTAAGTACCTATCAAAGAAGAGATTCATGATCTCTTGACTCTATTTCAAACTACCAACGAAAAATCATTTGAATCAAATCACAATTGGTTACAACTCAATCGTGAAAGGAACCATTTTAAGAATCCATTGGACAGATCGGCGCAGAAGGCAGAACATATTTTTATCTCGTTTAAAAAAATAATTAAGAGATTAAAATAAGATTACCGGGTCCGTACAACTGTTAAGCTTCATATTTTTAAAAGAAGTGATAAGATAAAATGAACCTTATTCCAATAACCTCGAAACGATAAAAATATGTTCTGATATTCGCTAGTATATTTTAAAGGACCCTAATTCGGAACTGAATGCGCCACCGTGTAAATACGACCCACTTGTAAGAATCAGAGCTGCCGTGTGGTATTTAATTGAATAAACGCAGCAATTTCGGCCAAGTGCCAATTACTGATATTAGGACTGGTATACATACGGTAAGTAGCAAGTAGCTTATGCCGCAATAACACAGGCCGAGAGAGAAAAGGAGAGCCTACCTAATTACAAGCTTTTATGTAACTTGCTGTGTATGTTTGTTTATTAGTATGTTAGTATATTTTTTTGTTACGGGTCAAATCTTGCAAGCTTTATTAGACCCACTTTCGCTTACACTACGAAACGGAAATTTTGCATAAAGTTTTCATCCTGATGACAATGCATTTTTATGACAAGCATGACCTGAAACTACGTTCAGGATTGGCTCTAGATAAGGGAACTCCTCGACAGTTAACAATACAGTTATGAAATTTGGTGTGTTTCTTTGTATTATGTAAATATAATTAATGCTTGTGTTTTTAAATATTTTTAATGAACCTTGTTTTGTTATTAGGTGGTACTTTTGTTATTGCAACGAGATAAGATAATTTTGCCATTTTGTTACTTTCTGAGTAGATTTAAGCACTTTCTAAACCTATTTTCTTCGTCATTTAAAAAAAAAGTGCTTAAAGAAATAACCAATAATCCTTACCAACAAGACTCCTAAAGTATATTTTATTATCTTTTTTCTTAATTACTTGTCTTTAAAAAGAATCTGTTAGTATGTTACTTGTGTATAGATTGATATATTGTGTGTTGTTAACATAGCATATTTATCTATTAACAATTTTATTTGTATGGCTTTTTTTTCTTTTTTCCTGTTTCTTCTTTTTATTCTTCTTCTCTTAAGTACACTTACTATACCCCTCCAACATTAGTAAATCTCACACCAGTTAGGTTGGCTGGAAGAAATCTCTGCTAGAGATAAGTTCGCCTTTACATTAATTCTTTTATATGTGCTTATTTTTTTTTAATTATTTACTAGCGGTAGTTACACCAGGTAATCCGCTAATTCAATCGCATTTTTTACGATGGTCAATCGATATTGATGATGGAGCTGGCTGGGTGATAACAGCCAGTATCTTCTTCCTTTTTCATGTTATAAGTACGCAAGGTAACAGATGATTCACCTGACATAAGTGACATTAGTAACATCAGGGTGGGCTGTCAGTAACGCCTGCCAGAAACAAAGTTATAGAATATAACAAAGTTATAGAACATAACAAAGATATAGTAGAATATAACAAAGATATAGAATATAACAAAGTTATAGAATATAACAAAGTTATAGAATATAACAAAGTTATAGAATATAACAAAGTTATAGAATATAACACACACGCACGGGAAGAAAAAAAAGGTGCAGCAATACATGACTTAAGCAAATAGAATCGATAAGATTACTAACCGACCCCAGATACACCAACAACATGCCGCTTCAGAACGGCTGACAGAAGAAGAATGGAGAGGAGGATGGCTGAAGTAGGAGAAGAAAAAGAGGTTACAACATATCAGTGATGCCTATGGTGTTCTGAATGTGCAAAGACAACACTGACCACTTCATCAGATAGTTCGGCGGGGGTTCGATGGGGTGATAGCCTAGTAGTTAAGAATGCTACCTCGTAATCGGGGGTCCGGGTTGGAATCCC
Source organism: Asbolis capucinus (assembly GCA_018249125.1). Lineage (NCBI taxonomy): Eukaryota > Metazoa > Arthropoda > Insecta > Lepidoptera > Hesperiidae > Asbolis > Asbolis capucinus. The sequence goes on from DWJZ01000569.1 coordinate 27,863, forward strand.
AGGGCACGCACTTCTAACTTTTCGGACCTTTGAGCTTTCTAAGCATTTAAATGTCACTCACTACAACGGTGAAGGAAAACATGTTGAGGAAACCTGCATGCCGGGGAGTTGCAAAACTCAAAGGTGTGTGAATTCTACCAATCCGCCCTTGTCAGCCTGGTAGACTATGGCCTTAACCTTCTCATCCAGAGAAGAGTGACCCGAGCTCGATATTGGGCTGTGATGGGCTGAGATGATTTGTGCGGTTGGGACCAGACAGCCGTGTGTGAGTTGTCCAAGGATAACTTACTACTAACTTGATTAATTCCTGGTAGTAGCGACTGTCGCGGTGTAAAGCAGCTCGACACGCCAGTAGCAAGCCGTGTCTCCTGTTCCGCGCGGTGGCTTGGGAAATGCCAGATATTACTTGGAACATGTACCGCTCGACCTGCTTTGCATTTAGCCGAAATGCTACCATGTCGACCTGACATTTCATATTCAGTTTACTGTATCTTTCATTTCATATGATTTGATTTTCCATATTTAAACTGCACTTAACCGATCCATTTTTGACCTTAAATGGAACCGCAAAATAATTTTTCTTAATTTCAAAAAGACTAAAAGAAATATTTTCTTATTTTATAACAAGTACATAAATGTATACACACACACATACAAATGAGGTGTAGTCATAATAAGTAATTATTTAAATTACAAATATAAACAAACTTGGTTCCGGGACTTTGTCCACGTGCCCAACGTTGGTAAAAAATGGCCCGTCTCTAGACTAATCTATCTCTGTGCCAAATATAATTCAGATCCGTTGTGTGCGTTGTAACAGACGTACACCCACCCATCTATCCATCCTCACAAATCCCATCTATAATATTAGTAGAGTACAATGAACCAAACAGTAGTTTTTTAACCTAAGATAAGTTAGCGCTCGACTACGTACGACCTGATGGTAAGTGGCGATGAAGTCTTTGATAGTAAAACGCACTAACTTAGAAGCCTACTCACTCTTGACTTGAAAACATTTACATAGCAATCGAACGGGAACACGACATAGTAATCGACGCGGGCAACTTATTCCAATCCTTCGCGGTACGGATGAAGACGAAGCGAAGCGATTAGTATTTGTTATACAAAATGCTAAACATGTCAGCGACAACCCTAGTGCAGTCGAGACTGTTTGTAATTCAACATTACAAAGTCGCTAAGTTGCTAATAGTGCATTAGGTAAAATGTTATTGAATAACATAAAGTAGCGCGAACGGTCGGTGCGCCGCGACCGCGTAATTGGAACTTAACGCTATTGGTAATAAATCTATATAAAATATTACAAGTAAATATGTGGGAATAACAGATTTATAATTATTGTTATATAACGTACGATGTCTGATTTAATGTTATAATAAAATTCTGGTGTTACAATGTTAATTACACTCCTCTGATACGGCTCGACTGATTTTTATGAAATTATTTATTTACATATTCAGTAGATCTAAAAATGGGAATATGCCCATATTTTTCCTACCCCTAAGTGCTAAGGGTTGTACACCCCTATTATTTTAATTTTTGGACATATTTTTTTTTCTTTGATTTTTTATTATGTGGCTTTAAAAAATAAATACAACCCTAAACTTCCACCCTTCTATCACCACCCCTATTTTGTATGTCATTTTAGTAATTTAATCAATGCCAAGACAACGTTTGCCGGGTCAACTAGTCAATGGTTGGTATGAATCAATGGTTGTTTGTTACACTATCACGCAAAAACTACTGGACGTATCTAAATGAGTTTTTGTACAGATATAGATTATATTCTGGACTAACACGTAGGCTTTTTACCAACACACCATATGAGCAAACCTGCAGGCAGAATCTAGTAATGTCATGAATCATACAGCTAAACTTTAAAATTAACTCCACCGAGTCGAATTGGAACAGCGTGGTCCACCATCCATGCTGAGCTTACTCCAGTATGCTCTAGGCCTCTTCAGTATGAGGAAGGACCCGTGCTCAGTAGTGGGCCATGACAGGGTTGATTCATCACGCTTCTAAAATGCGGATTGGGGAAGGTAGTTTCCAACTCAAGTGGCAAAAGTTTTTATGCCGTTTGAAAGCTACTAACGTTGCTTAACCGTGGCTTAACGTGGCTTACCGACCGCGCCTGCTGTTGCTTAACTTTTCCATGTTACAATGGAAACAAGACACCGGGCTATGAACACTTATACTTAACAAATAACCAGTAAATTTAAGTTATGTTAAGTTCTTGATAAACAATTATTAGTCAAAATGTTCCGATTTCAAAAACCATTCCAGAATCGTGTGAACTACTAAATCACGACTAGGGGTACCTAACATTAGTCATGCTTTATGAGAAAGTGAATAACAATTCGTCTTTTGTACGGGTTTACAACAATACCTCGACATGAGACATTTATTGTGAATATGTCGTCAAGTTACAGCATCCATTACATGATTACGAGCCCGCTAGAGCGAATATTTTTTTGCCTAATCGTTGAATATCTATTAAGATAAGTCCAGTTAAATGTCACCTTCCTTAGAGATATGAGTGTCGCCAGAAAAAAATTACCATGATATAATGACAAAAAAGGTTTACAAAGAAATCTTAAGGGCAAAAGTTTTAATATTATAAAATCTCAATAATAATTAATAATAATGTATATATATTTGGACAACTCACACACGGCCATCTGACCCCAAACTACGCGTTAGCTTGTACTATGGTGATCAGATAACTGATAAATATACATATATACTTTTAAATACATACTTAAATAGATAT
>DWJZ01000570.1:0-30629 GCA_018249125.1 Asbolis capucinus
CGGGTTACATTTAAATGCTTAAAACGCACATAACTCCGAAAAGTCAAAAGTGCGCGCCCTGGGATCCGAATTCCTAACCACTAGGCTATCACCGCTTTCAAGTCTTCCAGCACCTACCAAATTAGCAAAATCTTCTTTTTTATTTAACGAGCAGACGGGTCACCTGGTTAGGTGATCACCACCGCCCATGGACATTAATAACCTCAGACTCGTAAAATTGTACATATACATATATATGCAATATGCTGTTGGCATGTCTAGATAATTAAATAAAATGCATACCGCTTCAGGATGAGAGTCAGAAGAAGAAAGGGAAAGAGGATGACTAAGCGACAGGGAGAAAAATAGGACCGCTCTCAAGGTCTCAGCCGGAACACGACGAATTGTTTGGCCGCTAGCCAGTCGGGCTTCACAAAAAGACAATAAGCCCTACCACCAAGCTGTTGATATCTGTACCTCTTTTATTACCCTGGTAGGCCAGCATGGGATTGGGGTTTCTAAGCCGTCAATACGGCTTGTTCTGACACATGGCTTGTTCTGTAACCTCCCACTAATCATTGGAGTAGCCTGGTGGAGTACGGTCTAGTCCTCTTCAGTGTCACGAGAGACCCGTATTCGGTAGTGGGAGATTAATCAGTTAAAGCCACTTTCATGCCCGGTCTTACTGACAACTTACCGCCAGGTTACTCCTTTACTCGTTTGTAGGCTGGCTGTCAAACATCCCCTCATCTTTTCACCTCCCCACTGCCCTTCCTTCATTGCCCCGGAGTCAACACCACATCCAGTGCCTTAATACAAAGTGTTATGTTTACAGAAAAGACAAACAGACAGAATTTTTTTACTTTATTTTTTCATACAAAATAAGTTAATGCTTGACATGGAAAGTGGCGATGATGTCTAAGATGTTGGACACACTAACTTAGTAAAGGCCTATTCACTCTTCTCTTGAAGACTCCCACATCGTACTTAGGTGGGAACACTGTCGCAGGCAAGTTATTCCATTCTCTTGCGGTACGTATAATAAAAGACGAAGAAAACCGCGTTTGTTCGGACCGGTGGGATGTTCACGACAAAAGGATGGATACCTGCTGTACGCCCCGTGGTTCGATGGAGGAAGGGGGACGGAGGAATAACGTCGAACAAGTCCTGCGCACACTCTCCTAAGTGTAACCTATTGAAAACCGAGAGGCTGGCTACTCTGCGCCTGTGCTCGAGGGTTTGTAGATTGGTGTTTGTAGATTGTGATACTAGTACATTCAAGCTTTTTTTCAAAATAGTAATCTATGTTTTTCCTCAAGTTCTATTCTACCCCTGTACCAATTTTCATCATAATCGGTTCAGTAGTTTAGGAGTGGACTGACAGATAGACAGAATTATTTTCGCATTTGTAATATTACTAGGGTCCGTCCGCGGCTCCACCCGCGTGATGTCAATGAGAATAAAAGTAGCATCTCACTCTGCAGACCGTCAACTATCTCATAAGAAAACATCAATCCGTCACTTTGTTTCGTCCCAAAGACGGACAAACACATACACTTTCACACTCAGAATATTAACCATTACCTAGACTTTTTAATTTTAAACGCTTATGAGCACTTCCGCCAAAATGTTGTGTACCCCTGTGTCGCCATGTCCAAACTCACTTGACCGTTGGAATTTATGTGGTGTCGTCGGCACGCGCCCGCACTCAGGGCGCACCACGTCCTTTATATATACATACATTTATATGTCTGTATGTTTAATACATATTCTGTACTAATCTCCGCCCGCGGCTTTGGCCGGCTGGTGTGTTGATAAAAAAAAAAGATGCGATAGTACAGACTATAATATTTAAGAGACAAAGTAAAACAGGGCTTATAAAGAAAGAGTATTAGAATACAAAAGAATATATTAATGACAAGAACGTTTGGAAAAAATACACACCCAAGTTAAAGAAAAAATAATTTGTAATTACTGTATTTTTGAAAGAGTACTGGAATATTTTTTCCGCTGGCTTTTTTCCCCTTCAGGCCTATACTAGCGTACGTAAGCATAAGTTTATATTATCTATAAAGCCGATGAGTGATCTATCGAGACTTTAGGCTTTGTCAAAGAATTTTTTTAAGTATTCTGCATTGTAAAATTTTGACTTTCGATAAGTGAGCTTTTGGCTTCTACGACTAAATAAATATTTTTATTTCATTTCATTTCAATATCTAAAACATCTATGCTAATTTCATTCAAACCCAAAAGTGAAAGAAACCTTGAGTTCCTTTTCGGTCTATAGACAGTATACCACGTTACTCTACTATAGTAGTTAGTTTCAATAACCACTGGACGAACAGGACAGTCAATTTATTTTATGTGTAGTTATCGAAATAGGCGTATATGTTACATAGTCTTCGACCCACTGATGTCCCACTACTGACCACGGGTGCTATTTAAATAGTATTTGCTTTAGGAGTTACACGATATATGCATGTAAAGCCCTCATCCCCGTTCCATCATCGAACGAGCCGGCGCATGGCGGGTATCCCTTCGTCGTCGACATTCCACCAGTACGAACATCGCGCTTTGCGTTTTCCTTCCTCAGGCGAAAGACTGGAATAAGTTGCCCGCGTCGGTGTTCTCGTTCTATTACAATGTCTTCTAGTCAAGAGTGATAGGCTTTTACTACATTAGCGCGCTTTACCATCTAAGACCACATCACAGCTTACCAACAGGCAGGATCGCGGACAAACACTAATTTATAGAAGGTTAAAAAGAATGTGACATCGATCAGGATTTATCAGAAATAATCTAGCTTGCCCCTCCCTGGGTCCCTACCCTCCCCTGGGTCCACTGTAACTTCTCCTCCAATGGTCCCTTCCCTCCCTGGGTCCCTCCCTTCCCTGGGTCCTCTGTACACTCCCCTGGGCCCCCGTGCTCTCACCTAGGTCCTCTGACCCCTCTCCTGAGTCCTCTGTGCCCTCTCCTGGGTCCTCTGTACCCTGCCCTGGTTCCCCGTGCCCTCTCCTGTGCCTAACCTTACCCCTAACACACCAACACACATATATATAGAAACTCACAACGATCCGAAGCAGACATCAAAATTTTCCACGTTTTCCACGGTCTACAGATTTCCTTTTTCCAAAAGAGACGGATTGCATGCGAACTCCGTCTTACCACCAACCACTAACATTTTATTACTTAGTAACTACTGCCCGCGACTTCGTCCGTCCGTTCAAAACTTATTTCATCCCCAAACAAGTCGATTTATTAACTAAAACTCTAAAACGCTGGACCGGAATTCAAATGTTTTCGTACAAGCAACTGCCTACACTAAGAATTATTTTAACATGAAAAATAATTTATTTTAAATAAAGTTTTAAGTTATTTAATTATTTTAAAATAGACATAATTATGGTATCGCAGACTTATTTGAAGATCTTAAAATTGTAATGCATCAACTGCATCACTTTGCTCTATTGTCTATAATTTAGGCAGCGACACGACATACATTTTTTGGTATCTTTTCATACGTTGGGTTACATTATCGAAGTTTCATACGGACCCCTAATGTTTTTGAAAATACTCTATAGCCCATATTCATCAGATGGAATGCAGAAATCACATGAAAAGGTATTTTATAAACAGTTAAGTCATTTTGGAGCCTTTCAGCTCAAACAAACAAAGAGTCAAATCTTTCATCTTTATAATATTAGTATCGGTGATTAAATATAACATTTCATAGAAACTTTCATCCCCATTTCAACTCCTCTAAACTCTTTGCGATCAAAAGAAGTCTAATTCTTTACCAAACTCTAGTCTATCTCCGTGCCAAATTTTACGGACAAAACCTCCAAAAATTTGTATAAAAATTTGTTGTGTAACAGATAGACATCCTTTCGTATTTATAATATTAGTAGGGACTTTAATAAATTTTTAGGCAAATCCTTTTGGAAGGAAGAACTCATCCACCGCAAGCTAATATGGCTTGTAGCTTTTAGCTCGTTTCAAAGCTTTTAGTTGCTTACAGATTTAGTTATATAAAATATCAGTTACAAAAAAAACTAGTTATTGTGACATAACTGTAATACTTAGACACGTGGTGTCGTGGACTAATTTGTAAATATTGATGTCCTCTATAGAACTGTAGTACATCACTTTGCTCTATTGTCAATAATTCTTTGAACATACGCGATCGATATAAGGATTTTTTTCAAATAGGTTATATTATGGAAGTTTTCAAACGGACTTCTAAGATTTTTGAAAATATTTTATAGCCTACATATGTTCATCAGGACAACTTTTTTAAGTTACATAAGTGAGCGTTTGACTACGATCCCACCTGATGATAAGTGGCAAAGAAGTCTTCGGTGATAAAACGCACTAACTTAGTAGAAGCCATTATTCACAAGCCAAGCCAAGTATTCACTCTTGACTTGAAGACATTTACATTGTAATCGAACAAGACACCGACGCGGGCAACTTATGCCAATCCTTCGCGGTACGGATCATGAAGAATGAGGAGAAACGTGTCGTTAGTACTGGCGAGATTTTTACGACGAAGCGGTGGATACCCGCCATGCGTCGGCTCGTTTGATGGTGGAATGGTAATAGTAAAATCTTTTTTAAATCAGCCCAATAGTTTCGGAGCATCATCGCTTCAACGCTCCAAACAAACAAAGAATCTAATCTTTCCTCTTCATAATCAAATAATAAAAAAGTATAATAAATAAATAACAATAAAATAAAAATAAAAAACTTTGTTGTGTGTATTGTATAAATATGTGTGTGTGTTTGTGTGTGCACGTGCGCGTATGTATGTATGTCTGAAGTCTAGAAACTACCAAAGTCAACCGCATCCTTCAACTGCCTACATTTAATATTGCTATCTCTGTCCATCCATACAGCTATCTCTGTTCATTTTTCTATCACATACTTGTACTAGGCATATGAGATTCTTTATTAACTTTCACAGCAAACACTACACTACTTCGCTCTACTTTCATAACAGGAAAGTTTGCTCGTACACAGTTCTCGCAAACGTTAAACAATTCATGGTCTATTGCAGGCAATGTAGTCTTAAAGACTTAATCCGAAGCGAAGCAGGCGCCTGGCCTACATCTCAGAGATTAAGGTTGAAATTTTTAAGCACTTCAACCGCAAGTTAAGGCGAGGTACGGAAAAATGTGAGATTTAAATTTTACTTAAATCCTTACCATCCTTGCTATCACAAATATGAAAGTTACTCTGTGACCTGTTACCTTTTCACTTACTAATGGCACAAATGCGAAAGTAACTCTGTCGTCTCTTACCTTTTCACTTACTAATGGCACAAATGCGAAAGTAACTCTGTGACCTTTTCACTTACTAATAGCACAAATGGGAAAGAAACTCTGTGACCTTTTCACTTACTAATATCACAAATTCGAAAGTCACTTTGTTGTCTGTTACCTTTTCACTTACTGATAGCACAAATGCGAAAGTAACTCTGTGACCTGTTACCTTTTCACTTACTAATAGCACAAATGCGAAAGTAACTCTGTGACCTGTTACCTTTTCACTTACTAAAATCACAAATTCGAAAGTAACTTTGTTGTCTGTTACCTTTTCACTTACTAATAGCACAAATGCGAAAGTAACTCTGTGACCTGTTACCTTTTCACTTACTAATAGCACAAATGCGAATGCAATCGATTTTGATGAAATTTGGTTTAGAGCTAGAATAGAACTTAGGAATAAATATAGTCTACCTTTTTTCGCGAAATAATGCTAAGCAAGGCGCGGTCGCTAGGAAAATCGGTTAGAAGTAGACTGTTAGAGGCATCAAATCAAGAAGGCTTTCGTACTTCAGAGGCTCCTGAAAACTACCAATCCCAATTGTTTATGTGAAATGACAGTAGTTAAGCCTTGTCGGAGGTCTCCGAATGGCATAAAAACTATGCTGAAAGACCCCTCCACCAATCCGCACTGAAGCAACATAGTGGAGTTTGCTCCAGGCTTCAGTAACGAGGAGAAAACGGAGCTTATTAGTTTTTTCTGACTACTTTTTTTCTCACTCTCTTTCTTTTCTTTTTTGAAGTTAGTAAATTATCTTATATATCATTAGAAAAACTGACTTCAAATGATTTCACGTAATAAAATGAGAAAAGCATCAACAACGTAGTCGGAGCTAGTTAGATATGTATTATTAGGGACTAGAAATTTCCCTTGCTTCGCTTCGGAAGAAGATAGTATGAAAACTATTCAATAATCCTCGTCGTATAAGCTACAAAGATGCACAATTGTCTAAGGTGGTCCAGTTGTTTCAGAGTTACTATACAAATTTTAAACCTTTTATCCGCGGGAACAAAGCAGTTTTCTGGGATAAAACTTATCCTAAAACTTATTCTCGGGTTTTAAGCTTCGTTTATGACAAGTTTCATCTTAATCTGTCTCGTGATTTTTGTATGAAGCTTGAACAGACTGACAGACAGACAATAAATATAAAAAAATGTTTTGATCTCTAATCGATAACAAAGCCTCCCCACATATAAAATTTTTCGTAAAATATTTAATGTACAATTAATTGACCCTGTTACAGTTTTATTATTAGTATAGATACTCGTAACTCAAACACTACTCGTCAGATGTCACTCAAAATTACATGGGACCAAATGACAAGTACTAGCTATCAAACAAAAAAAAATTATCAAAATTCGTCCACTGAGTAAAACGGTCTGAGGTAAAATATATAAAAAAATTCAGACGAAATAAAAACCTTCTTTCTTGGAAGTTACAAGAATATATTTTCATCTTTCTCTTACATATAGCTACGTTTCAACCGACACACGTTCTATAATTTACAATTCGCAAATGGCACTTACACAAGCTTCGTATGAAGCTACTGTTGTTCTTTAATCCCGTTCGCTTTTGTTGAGCGTAGCGTTTATTGGCAAGCTTCTTCGCCTTCACAAACCTACGAGCATGATTTCAACTCGATAATATTTGAACGTTGTGCTTAAACCTACCATTTTTTAAGTCTGCCGGCAGTTTAGCACCAATTTCAAAAGTCACGTTCAAGTACAAGTCGTTCGATTTCAGTCCAGCTGGAAGTCGGTATTGAAATTTACGAGTATATTAACTGCGCTTCAATTGAACTTCAATTCTATATGATCGGAATACAGTTGACATTTGACAAACGACATTCGGATCTATGTTGTTGGGGTGCAGTTAAAACCCGATTGCCAATGTCAATACCAAATTGCGCTTCAACGAAAAAGTCTTATGAAGCGACAATCGGCCGGCTGGTCTAGCATAGTTTACTACACTGCCCGTCTGCAGATTGGTGAAGGATTTAATATCCAAGCAAGGGTCGTAAGTTTTTGTGCCGCATCCCTTCGTAAGGAAATATAAGTCAAATAGCATTGTGGCTATTGGACGATAACAAAAGAGACACAGAAGTCTTTTATAGTTACCAGGTCACTAAACAACCGCTCCGTTGATGCTTTACTGTATCACCTACATCCAACACGAGCTGCGTCTCTAAATAATCATTATTTACTACTAAATTAAATATAATTACAAGTGAATTGATGATTTAATAAAATTAAATCATTAATAAAACTAAATCATCAATTCACCACACACAATTTGAGATCCATGACGCGTTATTAAACGTTTAAACCCTTTCCGAGTCAATTCCCATCGGTGAAACCTCTAATGTCTTTGTTAAAACTACCCGCAGAATTCACTCTGAATTAATGAGGGATCCGCGTTGCAGCCTTAATAAATAATAAATGAAGCCTGAAAGCGGGGAACCATCCCCTGTTATAATAGCCCGATGCCTTGTAAGGAATTTCAGCGCAGAAAGTAGAAGGAAATCCTCAGTAAATCTGTATTTACACAGAAAATCTTTACATTTTAAAGTTCCCTCGCCGTTCGCCTTTCAGACGAAAAATAAATGAGCTGGGATTATTTTAAACCTTTTTTTAATGCAAAGTGGTAAGGCCATAATTATTATTCTGTTAGATATTGAAGAATCAACAGAACACAGATAAAAGGATGTAGAATAGAATGGACATTATTTTTTTGAACATTTTTTATAAGAATAGTTTTATAGCAATAGTTACTTTAAGCGACGCACGCGTTCCAAAATGTTTGCTTATTTATTTCAGGCACTATATGGGGTATGTGCTGGTGTATAATTCTTTTTTTTTTCTAAAACATAATAAAACATAGTACACTATCAAAGTTAGTACTAACGTTATAGTAAAATAAAAAGTTTCCGTACAAAATCTGTAGGTTTGTACACTACCCGTTCATTTAAATCAGGCACTGTATGTGATGATGCGGGTAATGCATTTTTTTTTCTAAAAAAACACACGATCGTACCGACATTATACTAAAATAAAAAGTTTCTGTAGGTAGGTAAACTAACCGTAGTATCACATACAGTGCCTCATATAATGAATAGCAAACATTACATTAGGTACCTAAATCTACAAAAATCAATATAAAACACAATTTTAATCAAGAAACGCCTAGTCTGCTTCAATTGCTGAGTTAAGTAGCTTCTATTTTGTGGTACAGTTCAGTCAATTGAATACTATCTTAAATAAGCCAATTCAATTAGAATAGTCGCCCCGAATATTCTACAAAAACCTCAAGTTTTTACCCATTAAGGTTTATTACGGGATAGCCTATAACAGCCTTTGGCTAGACGTAAAATTAGTAAATAGAATATCTATAAATAAGATCTTATTGTCATCCCAAGATTTCAGAGTACTAATACAAGATTTTTTTCAGTGTAAACATCGTACCTTCATATACTCGTAGAGCCTTTTCTGTAAGTTCTTTCACTTGGCTGATTTTTGTCATCATTATCTGCCCGAAAGGAAGATCAGCGAAATCAAAAGCGACAGGATCACTCCAACAAAGTCACAGGACATATTGAAGTTTCTCGGCAAAACGTCGAGTGTCTCGTTGAAAAAGAAAGCATAACACCAAAAGGACTAATAACCTTGACCTGCTTACCAAGACTCATCCCGAGGTGGTTGAATGAATGAACTTTTTTCATTCCACTCGTCCATGCTCCAGAATCGCTTTTTCTTTTGCCCCGAGCGTGTCGGCATATCCGGTTGGCTGAGGGGTTTTAACGCGACATTTCTGCTCCAGCTTTCGGCGATTGTATATGTTTCAGCTCCAAATATTCCGAGATAATTTACAAAGTTTTTATCAGCCAGTTTTATGAGCACTTTTCTCGGTTTTATTCATCTCTAGCCCAGCGAAATTGTCCTTCTCCATTTTCATACAGAATTGTTTTAATTAATGACTGATAATGTTAGTCTCTGCTTTATAATGGCAAAAAGGAATGTGGCTGTGGTATCTCTTTTATCATTATACTTAATAGCAACATTTTTAACCTGATCGGGAATAATCGTTAGCTGTAGGCTCCAGCAGCTGAGGTGTGGGGGAAAAAGATCTGGTAGCAGCAGGTTTCTGTCGCCTTTTACGCAGTTCCTTAATTTGAATTTACCCGAGACAAAAACAAAAAATATGAAAATACTCCCTTTACCTGCCTCATTCAACTTTATCATCGTGATCATTTCAATTACCGGACAACTTATGACAGATATATATCAGACCTTCATCTGCAAAGCCTGAATTAGCCATGGATTAGGATTTCACTTGCCCCCCGGTGGAATAGGAGCCGCTCTTACAACACCATTGTCAACAACATGGAACTGTGCCAGATCAATAGGCTATCCCCATAACGCCAAAAGATATCCTAACCTTAACCCTGTCTAGACCCGGGCTGTTCCACCTATTATTACTTTACGATAACATATTCTCATAACTACCTTCACAAAGTTCACAAGGGCGCTACTTTGTCGAACTTAAGACGTTAATAACGGTTCGAGTTATACATAAAACACATTGTTAGCTTGTAACAATTGGAAATCTTACGAGTATGGTACGATAAAGGAGAATAGCGTACTAAAACTGCTTCATAGTTGACATAACCTATAAAAATGAAATTGTACATTCCAGTCCGGTGAAACAGAACAGTAAATTCATCATATTTCACAGCAATGTCGAAGTTCTGTTTTCTTTACACCCCATATAAAAATATTTTACAATTATATATGAACAACCTGCGGCCTGCGAAGCGGTCACGGGTTGGCAGTAAACCGACCTTCCTTATCGAATGGAGTGCCCACAGCCCGGCGACTTGTATCGATCATAAATGATTGACCAAGGTGAGCAACAGCGAGCGAAATCCATTACTGACATGCTTTGATCCTGCTTTTGAATCACTAACCTTCCATGCAATAAAACAGCGTGTGGAGGCATGGTAAACCAAAGACGCGCGCCTAAATATTTTGGGCATGTCACCGATCACAAAATTCATCATGCACTACGAAAAAAAGTGTTAAACAGGTATTAGGTACATGACAATTAAAGTCGTAATGATTTGATGTCACATCTAAGGCCTCATTAAAGACTAAAAATTGGCCCGTTGATACAAAAAGGTTCTCTTTCGCATCTACGATGAAGAACCGTTAAGTTAATTAATGAGTGGAAACCAGCAAAATATAGATGAAGAAGTAAACAGAAGTAGACTTAGTGACGGAAATGTATTCTTTTCAAGATAGCCGTGTCATTTGCAACCAAAACAATGTTGGAACCTCAAAGATTTACTTACGAACTTAGGTCCCATCGCATTGTGCCGTACTACGATGGTAGGATCTGGAAGTTTGTGAAACCGACAAATAGGATATATTTGTTTCAGCAAAGATAACACACTCATACCCTTGAATGAATGTATTTTACTACAGAAGGAAGCAGTTTAATGGTAAACGTTTCAATATTTTCTGTTTACGCCGGCGACTGGTTTTGGATTGTAAGCGACCGAAAATAGTAAAGCATCACCGAGCGGTCGGTAGGTGACCGCTAGTGGCAGAAATATCAAAAGCACTTCCGTGCTTCGGAGGGCACGTATAGCCTTCCGGCTTATCGTTACATAGCAGTCGTTAAACTACGTTGTGTTTGAACTGGGGGCTTCAGAACCAATTTTGGATGGTTCCGTGGAAAAATCTCTTTGTCCCGGAGTAGAAGGTTAAATTCGACTGGCATACGGCACTTGGCTAATTGGTTTCTTTTGTATCTGGACGCCAATAATCACTTGCCTTTATGTTGCTCATCTGCTCAAACATCGACTATTCTTACAAAATGCCACCTGTTATCTGTTAAACTTTTTAGTAGATAAAATATATACGTACTTATATAGAATAACCTCAGGACGCTACATAATGGTGACACTGTTTTATCATATCCCAGAAATTGAGAAGGAGTAACTTTAATCCGCTGAGGGGGGTCCATTTGCATGGAATACTAAATTTTATGTCGCAAATTTGTACTTTTATATGTAAAGTTTTGTGTTTAAGAGCTGTTTGAGCTGTCTAGACTATATTTTAGTGTCTGAGTAAAATGTGTGTTAGTACTTGCTATTTATTTTATGTTTTTTTTATTTTATAGTTTCATTATTTTATACAATTTATTGGGGTATTTATTTTACCCATGAAACGAATTAATTTCCGCGGGATAACACGTTAAAATTTGTATGATTCCGTTATACCGATTTCGATGAATTTGAGCACAATTATATAGAACGGGATTACTCTTTTGTTTTTTTATCCCAGACAAGAGGTTTATTCCCGCGGGATCGAATGTAAAACTTAATCATTTATGTGGAACAACGTATCGGGCCAGCTAGTATCATAATGTAATAAATTATCTAAGCCTAATAATATTATTCTTCTATACGTATTCAGCAAAAACCATTTTATTCGCGTTGAAGTAACAAGAGAAACACTATACCTTCCTGTACAAACATCGTTGCACACACAAAGCTAAGAACACACAATTTGTGAAGTGAGTAAAGGCAGGTTCCTCACGTTTTCGCCAATCTCACGCGTAGGAGCTAGCGAAAATATGTACGGCGTCTGATAGCGTCAAGTCATGAACTTAGAGCGGTTGACAAACTTTTTTTTTAAGAGTGCAGTGCTTAAGAATATACAGCCACCTGATGATAAATGGTCACCGACGTCTAAAGACCTTTCAAATTAAAATAAATAAAACATTTGCATTAAAATACTTTACTCGTGTATGGTAATAGCCTGTCACGAGAGTATGGTATCGTTGCAGCAGCCTAAAATATTTTGCAGATCTTTGTACAGTATTCCAATTATTAATAAAATAGCAATTGTATCGTACAGAGACATGTTATTTTGATTCTTTCTTGTTTCAAGACTTTTCCAACAACTTCTATTGATCCCGATTGCTTTATTAATATACTGCTTCCCTTGTCTCTTTCTCTTCCCTGCGGGTCTATTGCTTCATTCAAGTAACGCTTCAGTGACACCTCAATCTGGTGTTGCTAATATGGGTGGCGGTGATCAATACCAGTGATCCGTCTACTCGTCTGCCTGCTTATCACATAAAAAAAATCTTTAAACGATAAAACTGCAACGCTAAGCCTAAGTATTACACCACACAAAGTATTCAGTCCACGCTCTTGATAATGGCGAAAAATATTCCGGTCACAGTAGCGCCCCCGAGGAGTGCGGACCGCGATAGGGTATCCTACGTTTGTCAAGAACCCTATGAGTTTCCTTCGTCAGAGGAATGGACGCACGACGAAACTTTACCGTGGATTCTGCACGTCCGATTGGATCGGATTTTTATTACGTTTATTCTAGAGTTTGATCTCATTTAATAGGTAATCAGTGTGTGAAATTCAGTGATAGACTGACTGGGAGTTACCTGGACTGGCTTAGACCAATTTAGTATAGTTAAATTATAAAATTTACTGAATATTGTAGGAGAAATGAAATGTAATAAAATGTTGTTTGTACCTGTGATTAAACTGACACTTGATAGATACTACTTTGTGCATGAAATTGTCTTCTGTAATGGTGTTCATTTTGTTGGTGCAACTTTTAAAATTAAAAAAAATTAAAAAATATTAATGATCTATGACATGGTAATAATAAAAAAAATAAAAATACATAAAAACATAGTAATGGTCTATGACAGGGAGGTGCCCTGGGGTTTGAATACGATCTAAGTTGCTTATCCCCGTACTCATGAACGATACTTACTGAAGCCATGAGGCAGCGATAAAAATTTTAAATTCGTTCAACTGCCATCTTCCATCCTTTTCACTCAAAATGATAAACCCAAAACGATTGTCATGTAAATGTTTTCTGGTCAAGAGTGAATAGGCTTTTACTAAGTTACTACACTTCATCGTCGAAGACTTTATCGCCAAGTATTAACTTACATAAAGTTAAAAAAATAGTTTTGCTTTATATTTGTAATTTAAGGAACTGATCTAAGTTTTACTTATGAACGGTGTCGTTTATATCAACATTATGACAGGTCATAAAGTCGTTTTTGACAAATGAATCCTACAGATATAGAGAGAAAAATCTCTTATTCGAAATAATTCAACGACTTTGTTTTTGGTCATATTTTATGTGCCATCCTTCACTTACATTTGACAAATTAATGCTAAAATGCAATAAAATAAATAAATAGATGAGGGAAATATTTCTCATATATTTATTTATTTCTTTTATTGCGTTCTATGTTACAAATTATAAAATATCTTGTAATCGCGAAATAGCTCAGCAAGAATTGCTTTTAACAACGCAGAATACTCACCAGCTCTGTGGAATAAAAATGGATTGTTGATGAATACGGGTGTTACTGTTTTAGGTTATTATGCCAGATGTTTAGATATTCTGACATACAAACAGTGTCCAACTATTTTCACGTATTGTTCCAGAATGCTTTGTGAGGAAGGCTGTCTATTATGTCGAGGCAAAGTTGCAATAACGGTCAGTATAAATACAACGGAATATTGCTTTGTAATATTTTTGAAACTTACTATTAATAAATATAAATAAATATCTCATGACACACTGATGTCAAACTAACATTACAAGAAGTTAAAACCTTGTACATCTCAAAATGAAAACACTAATGCAGTCAAAAACGCTCCTCTTGAGAAAGGGTCGGACTGAAAATCATAACAAATATAACATATACGTTTTATTGGTTTAGTTAATTTTTTATTGTACTCTTAAAAAAGTCAGTGTGACCAGGAAATTAGAAAAAAGGCGAGCTTATCTCTTACAGAGCTCTCTTCCAGCCAACCTAACCAAACTAACCTACGTATGAAAAAAATTGGAAAGCATTTCTTACGCGGAAAGTATCAAACCCAAAAAAATGCTCTAGGATTCCCTGTATCACGATTGATGTAGACAACAGACATGAAATAAATCACTATTTGACATTATTAATAAATGTACAACAGATTTATCTACTTCCGCGAACACTTCCAACCAACCTTTCGCATTTCAAAGTTCTCAATTATATATTACTAGCTGTACCCGCAGCTTCGCTTACACACGTGCATTGTTTTTTATTACCAGTGAACCAAAAATCCCATACAAACTTATCCCGTATCCCAAGGGAACTCTGGTATAATTAGGGATGAAAAGTTACCTAAATGATGGGAATTTCTCGAGATTTAAAGTCATTCCAAAAATAAATACTACATACACTGACATATGAAATTTAAATAACGCTAAATTTATATTGAAGGCATTATATTAAGGATACGTAAATTTCAAATTCGAGGTAAACACATACGTACCAGGAGCTTGTTTTGAAAATTTCAAAATATTCACATTATTTTGCCTTTTTTTTCTTTTCATAACAATATACCAAAAAACTGAGAAATATGTATTTCATTAATTTAAATAAGGCATTATTGTTGCAAATTTCAAGCAAATCGGTTGACATTTACGAAAATTCCCATACAAAATTTCATCTCCTATTCCAGACAAACCCGGGAATCATTTGGAATAAAAAGTATCCTAAATGTTACTCGGGTATATAAGTAATAACTTTACAAAGTTTCTCCGAAATCAGTCCGCTGGTTTTAACTTCCTGCGCGTTCAGACAGACAATAATTAAAAAAATATATTTTCGAAAAAAAAAAAATTTTGAAAAAAATATTCTATGTACGGGAAAAAAGCATTTTGAGTTTTAGTATAGTATAGATAGCTACCATTTAAATAAAGAATTACACGAAATGTATAAAGGTACATTTACATCCAACGTCAAGCGGAACAAATTCAAGTTCACCTTACTGGAATAACATTATCTAAAGGATATGTTTTAAAATGATATTTCCAAGACGTTCGGCAAGCTGTCGTCGCGTGCTCGTCTCGCTCCAGTGACGTGTGATGTGCACGTGCCTTTATGTCTCCTACAACCGAATTCCAACCTTCCTCCTCGGCGAAAAGATCCTTGCTCGACCAACCGTATTCCCGTATTATTGTACAGGAAGTTCATGCTTGGGTAAATAAATGGTCACGGGTAAGGTGAAATCAATTCTTTTGACGTGTAATAGGGTTTAAATTACTGAAACAAAGGGCACTTTTTCGCTAAATATCCTGATGTAAAGTTTATCAAAAATATTCGATCTGAAGAGGAAAGTTTTTATACATTTAGTAGCTTTTATATTTTTGTTTTTAACACTTTTACGGCATAATTTGTAGACAAATAACATAGTTCATATTTTTGTACAAAATCGACCCCAAAATAAATTTTTATTATATTTTTTATGTGATAAACAGACAAACGAGCAGACGGACCTGATGGTACGTTATCACCGCCGCTCATAGACATTAATAACGCTAGCGGTGTTACTAAAGCGTTACTTTTGTACGTGAAAGTGATAGGTCCGCAACATCTGCAAGCGTGATGATGATGATAAACTGAGGGAGATAAGAAGGTGTGAATAGCCAAAGACGGATGAGAAGTCAAAAGAATAGCTAATGATGACATAGGAAGAAGAAGGACATAGGAAGAAGAAGAAGATATATATTTCCTTTCAATTAACACTCCTATATTATCTGTAAATTAACAGTGAATATAACAACAAAACAAACATGAATCCAAGATGGCCAGCTTCTAGTCACAATATAAAAAATAAACCACACAACCAAAATTTAAGCCTACAGATTAGCGACCATAAACGCACAGACAAAGTAACAAACCGATTATAACCAAAAACTAATTCCATTATTAATAAATAATAAATAAATATCTTTAGACAACTTACACACGGTCATCTGACCCTAAACTAAGCGTTAGCTTGTACTATCGTGATCAGATAACTGATAAACATACATATATACTTTTAAATACATACTAAAATAGATATTTCTATTACACACCCAGACACACAGAACATTCCTGCTCATCACAGAAAAGTTTGACCTGGATGGGAACTGAAGTCACAACTTCCGGTGTAGTCAGATTCACTAACCACGAGACCAACCGGCCTGTAAGCTGGCCTGATTGATCCCAACATAAGACAGTTAGTTTCTATGCACTCCCAATATTTCTACGAAAGCAGTTAAAAGCGTTATTGCACCATAACTAAACTTATTAAAACTGGATAAACCAATGGTTAAATTTGATGGACATCGATACGAAGCCATCTTGGACTGGAATGGTTGTTTATAAAACTATATACGAACATTCACCAACAATAAATGAATACATTTAACTGAAATTGCTAACTTTAACCACTGGGTGTTCGTTACCATTACTATTTGACGCTTTTTGCTGAACTCGATTTATTCTCACCATTATCGAGATTAAAGTATTCTTTTCTTACGAATCGTACTTGGAAGGTCAAAGAGCTTACAGTAATTTGAAATATATAATTATTTTTTTTATGGAAAAATTGAATCTTTTCTGGGACGAAAGAAAACATTTATTCCAAGAAATGCTTACTGTTGCTAAGTGATATACAATGTACAATAATCCTAGGTTTAATTAACATATCTCTAGTAGAAAACTGTTGGGACTGGTACTTTCAACTACCTTTCCATATATGATCAGATATTTAAATATATTCTCCTTTCACATATATTTTTTTCCTTCGGTAAATAAATGCTTAACAATAACCCTGCCTAATGATAATAATATGTAACAAGTAAGAAACGCACTAATTTAATAAAATGTTATTTACTCCTTCCTTAAACATTTTAACATCATAGTACATGTATCTACTTTTTTAGCTAGCTATGTAAACCAATCAAAAATACATTTGCCAAAACTTGATAATCTGCTTTGAGGTAATCTAGTAATATACATAAGTGGTCTATTTTAGCAAGCATTAAAATGAGACAAAATGATAAGTAAATCACATGTACTTTTGTAATTGTATTAATTATGCTTTTTTAATTGTAGTAAATAGAAACTATTTTTGTACAATTAATGAGACTGACAGAACGTACTCATTCAAAGTGTTTTCATAACATTATCAGATGCATTATTAAATAAATCTATACTAATATACTAAATGAATCTATGATAACTCTCTGAGATACTTTCGACTTTTCAGTGACATTAAACCGAGAACAAATAGTACAGCACAATGTATTAGAGCGTGCATTAGTCGCCCGAACAACTTTAATGTTCGTCGCAATAAACATTGCTTGTGTCTCGTAATGTATTTATGGCTTCAACGAATTGCACCTAGTCCGTACATTACAGGGAAGAGTTATTGGGTCCGTTTATACAGTTCATCGGCGAGGATTAACGACAGTTTAATACTGAGTAATGTATTGTATATTTATACAGTAGCGTTTCCCAAAAGGTACATATGTATGTCGTGTGCAAAATTGTTAGTTTTAAATACTAGGAACTGTTTTCACTTCGCTCCGGAAGAGCGGAGCGAAGCGAGCATGTTGCCTCAAAAAGTAGTTATTGTGACATAACTGTAATATAACATATGGTATCCCGGATTTATTTGTAAATTGATGTCCTCTATAAAACTGTAGTACATCACTTTGCTCTATTATTAATTTTTGTTGATTTTATGTATGTATTCCTTCACGCAAAACCTACTGAACAGATCTAATTGAAATTTGGCACAGGGATACATTACAGTCTGGAGCAACATATAGGCTACTTTTTATCAAGATGCCACGCGGGTGACGCCGCCGGCGAACACTAGTCTACTATAATAACGTTAGTATAAAGACCTTGTCAACCAATCCAAACCTTAAAACTCACCTAATTAATGAAGCGACTTAATCCTTATCTCGACTCAAATCAGTTCTCTGAGTAAATCTAAGGGTCGGACCGGAACTATCGCGATCGCAGGGTCAGGATTCAATTACCCGTTGTACCAATTAGTGGAGTACCTTCTGAAGGGCCAGGGATTATTCCGTAATTGGCTTGTGTATGGGACAACCTTCATCTCGTGACAGATGTACCTGGGTGGACGTTATATTTAGATAAGTTAGGCTGGAAAGTTGAAGATATTGACTGGCCTGCTGAAACGGATGGGTCGTCGTGGGTTAGGTCTCATCCTGTCAATGTCGTTGTTAAGCTCTGTGGGCGACAGTGATAACTTATCATCAAAAGTGTCGTCTGCTCGTTTGCCGGCTTGTAAAATAAACAAGAAGGGCGTTGAGTTGCGTTCTGCGTGCAACTTCGATCTGGAATAAATGTAAACAAACCATTAAAAAAATTGTAGGGTTTTCACCAACTTATACAATTAATTTAGTTATTAAACTATGAATTGATCAAATAAGAAGTACAAACTACAAATAAGTATAGTCATACAAGTCACACAAAAAAAATACGACACACAACATTATTCACAAATTCATACTCTGACATCCTTAATTTCGTGAAGGAGTTAACAACCTTTCAACATATTGAAGTTTTTTTTAATTTAACATTAAGTGAGCTCGATGTTCTTATGATACAATATATAATTTGAATAATAATTTTTAAGTTTTTTTTGCATTAATATTTTTCCGACTAGCTGTCACCCATCCCGACCACGCCCCTCGTTATTTAACTCGACCGATTCAGTTGACGCCGTTCTATAAACGTTCCTAAAGTACGTTTAGTAACTGAGTAATAACAATATTATTAAATACTAGCTTCCCCCCACGGCTTTCCCGGCTTTATGTGTTGATAAAAATAGCCTGTATTATCAGACTATAATATATGTGTGCCAAATTTCATTATAATCTATTCAATAAGAGGCAAATATTCAAACATACAAACGTGCAAATCCCAGGGGAATCTACAGTCGGGATAAAATCTATCCTATGTTTCCTGAATATATAATTTATCTCAAAATCGTATAAAATAGTCAAAACATGGTAGTATCCCAAACGCATATAAATCGAACGCGCAAAGATATTTACATTCGTCGAGGACGAACTAAAACATTCCGCTTATGTGAAGCGCACGCGTCTTGTATGGCACAAAGTGAAAACGATCACAAACTAATTATTAAATGTGATTTGAATTAACTTTGTCCCGAAGTTAAATTAAAGTCTGAAGTAATAGAAAGAAAGAAGGAAGAAAGAAACATTTATTCCGGCATTAATAAAATTACATAGTACACATTTGTTTATACAAAAATAATAGTAAGAAACACAAAAGAACTAAATTGGAATAAAAACAAGAAATAAAAATAACAAATAATAAAAAGTATGCAAGTAGGTACTATGCAGTCTGGCGGAAACGGTTGCACTCAAAGATCCGGTGTGAATAGCCACGCCCTATGGTATTATGCACAACCGTCAGTCTTGTTGTCGCGTAGTTCCGTCAGACGGAAAGTGGAAGGTTTACATATGTGTGAGACAAGAAGGATTCATTATTAACAATTATAAGTATTGACAATGTACCTTCATTGGTGTTTGTGAACAAAGAAGCATAAGTGCAGTGTATACGTGAAATTAAAACAATTACCATAATAGGTAAATTAATTTCTCAATACACCCGGGTGAAGCCGCGAGTTAGCTGTAACAGTTAGAATCAAAATTCTTGATGTACATTACCGTATAGCAATTGACAGAAATGCCATATTTAAATCTCATCTCAAGGGCATTTACGACGTTATAAACTGGCTGATAATTTATTATTATCATTTATTAATAAGGCTTATTAAAAATATTTAAAACACACGCTTTAATTATAGATCCATACTACAAAGAAACACACAAAATTTCATAACCGTATTGTTAACCGTTGAGGAGTTCCCTTGTCTGGAGCCAATCCAATAGTATTAGGTCTTTCTTATCATAAAAATGCAATACAAATTACAACCAAATATACTATTACAAACAAATATACTAACATACACTACAAGTTAAGTAAATCTTGTAAAATGCTTGGGCATGAGTTTGTATTGTAATATCCGTAAGAATTATTAAGTTCTAAGCTTACAAATCTCACCTATCTTGCTTAGATGATGGCGTAGTTTGACTATCGAAAACTTCGAATAAACAAATTTCGATTTTGGAACGGAAGGTTAAATATACCTAAAAGTTTGTCCGCCTGTATGTTGCACCAAACCACTCTGTCACAGGCGCGGTTCGGACGCGCATAACGAATGTCCAAACACTGAATAGCTGATGAACAATTTGCATACGCGAGTCGCTATACGACAGGGTGACAATTAATTCGGTCTAAATATCGAGATAAGTACTAAAATTTGCCTATTGTTAAGCTATATCGATTATGCAAATGTCTAATAAAAACTAATGTTTTCCAGGCCAGTTGATCTAGTGATGAGTGAACCTGAATGTTGCAACGAAGGTCGTGGGATCCATTCCTACTCAGGTCAATTTATTTGATGAGCAGGAATGTTTGTTCTGCGTCTTGGGTGTAACTACATAAGTATATATTTAAAGTTATATATATATGTTTATCAGTAGTCTGGTCACCATAGTATAAGCTAATTCTTAGTTTGGAGTCAGATGATCGTGTGTGAGTTGCCCAAAGATATTTAATTCTTATAATTTATTAGTATATCATTAGTACCTACTTCTGTCAAGTTTTCCATATGAAGGCATGACATTGAACTAAGTATAAAATGTATTCGAAATACATATGAGCTTTTGGCAATTTAGTATGTGGTCACAGTTGATCGTGAACACAAGGTTACGGAAATGAAGTTTATAAATAATAATAACTAGTTTCTGCCCACGACTTCGCCTGCATCATGTTGATATCAAGAAACCTAAATTAGTACGATAAACACACATAAACACCTCCGCAATCAACAACGTGGCCAAGATCAAGATAACATTACAAATAACATCAAATACCCGATAACAAATATTTATTTATCACATAATAAACCACCTTCACTTGAGCAGGCTCACCACCATCTGGCCTCAGTTATATCAAAATTATAAACCGGGAAATCCTTGAAGTTTTAAAAGCAATCGTGGTCATGATACGACAGCGCGTGCGTTAGCGCCATTTCATTGATTGAAATGTCCCGGCCGAAGTGCGAGAGACAACATGCCTGCAGTCCAGGCCTACAGCCTGCAGCCTGCTCGTTAGCACCAGGCTGGAAGCTGCGTGGACCAAGGAAGGAAAGATGATAATTTAAAAGTGAATAATTAGTACACTTACTCATTAGTACTCTAGTACCACTAGTAGTAGTAGCAGTGATAGCCTAGTGGTTAAGAATTCTGCCTCCTACTCGGGGGGTGCGGATTCGAATCCCAGGGCGCGCCCTTCTGTATTTTCGGAGTTATGTGCGTTTTAAACATTTCAATGTCACTCGCTATAACGGTGAAGGACAACATCGTGAGGAAACCTGCATGCCGGGGAGTTTACAAAACTCACAGGGGTGTGAAGTCTGCCAATCCGCACTCGGCCAGCGTGTTGGACTATGCCCTTAACCTTCTCATTCAGGGACGAGACCCGTGCTCAATAGTGGGCTGTGATGGGGTAAGATGGTGACTCGTATGTTGCTGTTGATGCGTCACTGGACGCTCACGGAAACTTATGCATCTTTCCTCATAGCTGAGGAGCATCACATACTCAAATACACTCTTCCAACATTCTTGTAATGTGAGTGGAACTACAAACAACACCGCGATCTGTTACTGTTATGTTACAATAACTACTTTTTTCTGGTAACTGTCTCTTCCAAAGCCAATACTGCAGTATATCGATCTATGTTCCTTAATGAAAACCACCTATCAGTACACAAGGAACCAGGTTTTAACTTGTTTCCAGTAATAAACACTAACAGCTGATTATGCTTGTCAATTAACTTGACAGACGTCCTCAACGAGTCCCGCCAGTAAAATTCGTCAAGCGCCTATTATTTTTCCCAGTAAAATAAATCTTGAGGAAAACCGTCACCAAATCTCGTAACATGCCTTTAAGATTACCTCCAGGATAAGGTAGAGATATCATTACAATTTCATATTGAATGGGGTAGCTTATGGTTTTATTTTTATTGCCCAATGATAAAGTAATATGGTACATAGACAATCTATATCTAGAGTTACGTACAATTTTTTTTAAACCACCCCGGGCAGCCGTCCGGCGCATATGGGGAGGCTCCGGGATCTCATATGAACGCACCGTTGCCTCCCCTGCGTAATGTACTAACGTGCCATTTGTCGGCGATGTCTTCTCCAAGTGAGATCGACTCTCTCCCGATCCCGCTCGGCGGTCTCCTTCACCATTAGAGTCTCATAGGAGACCACAGTCTTCCACGCTAGAGTACCACGTACCACGATACCACCATAGAGTTCTACGTACCTACGAATTTGTATGCCTAAAAAATTGCTTAATTAAATCGTTCCTTAGTAAAAACTACACAAATTCTGTACTAAGGAGCGTTCTAAGTATATGTTTTGCGTGCCGATATTTCGGCTCAGTTGCCAGTTGGTTCCTGGTGAACTTCGGTGGCGATGTGTGTGTGTGTACCTTCTGGCCCAGGAGAGACCAGGACAATACTAGATATTTGTAATGAAAACTTCTTAACAATTTCATAACAATAAATAAAAATCTTGCAGATTCCAAAAATACACACATTCGTTTGTCACTACTATCCGTAATCCCGGAGTGCCACAATTTGCTTTCTGATTTTAATGCAGTACTCGTATTTTCTACCTACAACACGACGCACCCCGGGTATCCTTACGCAGTAGATATCCCTCCAGTACGAACGACACGCATCAACTCGTCCTTTGTATGGCGTACCGCGAAGAATTGGAATAAGTTGACAGCGTCCGTGCTTCCGGTCAAGTATAATGTAGGCGTCTTCAAGACAAGAGCTAATAGTCTTCTTCTTTAGTGCGATTTACCCACTAAGGCTACATCGCCACTTGCCATCAAGAGGGATTGTAGTCAAGCATTAACTTATATGTAAAAAAACTATATGTACCTACGTATTCGGCAATTATATGTAAGTAAAAGGAGGGGAAATATCCCTCAATTGATACGCCCAGGTCTGATGCAATCAGATTAAGAGATAGACAAGACATTTAGCAGAAAAATTGCCTGATCAGCACAAAACATCAAGAAACGTCAAAACGAAATATAACATTAGTGTTTCGTACGGTCATCAACATGAGCCTCGCACATTTGATGAAATTTCCGCTCACTCAGACCGAGTCGTTCGTTGACCGGATATTGCGCGACCGGCTGACCGAATGAAATGGGTCACGAGACATTCATTCCAAGATAACCCCTGATTATGTATGATGGCAAGATGGCTCAATGTTGTTACGAAAATATTATTTTATTTATGTTACCTTAGTCTTTGGGCTTTGCACGACTTGAAGAGAACTGAGAAATTTATGTTACCTTAGTATTTTGGCTTTGCACGACTTGAAGAGAACTGAGAGATTTATCTTCTATTTACTTATCCTTACTAAGATTATAAATTCCAAAGCGTCAAACCCAAAATGTTAAACCCATTTTGATGAAAATTGATAATTAGACAAGAAAAAATATTACCTTTATGCCTATTCATGCATCAGATCTGCTGTTGACTGTGGAGAGTGGAGAGGGTCACTTTACCACTCGGACATAGTCGTTTTTTTACCATGAATCCGTTAGCGCTTGACTACGATCCCACCTGATGGTAAGTGGCTATGAAGTCTTTGATAATAAACCGCACTAACTTAGTAGACGCCTATTCACTCTTGACTTGAAGATATTTACATTGTTATCAAACGGAAACACCAACACGGACCACTTATCCTAGTCCTTTGCAGTACGAGTGATAAGAGAAGAGGCGAAGCGCGTCGTTCGTACCGGTGGGATGTTAACGACGAAGGGTTGGATACCCGCCGTGCGTCGGCTCGTTTGATGATAGAATGGGGATGGGAGAAATAAATTGTGTAGTTCCTGTGCACACTCTCCAAAGTGTATCCTGTAGAAGACCGAGAGACTGGCAACTCTGTGCCTGTGCTCGAGGCTTTGGAGGTTGGTCTCAACCAATTTAAGGTCACCAATAAGCGTCTTAGCATGCCTCTCTATTGAATCCAGTGCTGACAGTTGACATTTGGCAGCACCAGCCCATATATCGCAACAGATCTAGGTCAGAGAAGAGTCTTATGAAGGAATCTGAGCTAAGCCTTATAAAGGGTTAATTGTTTTTGTGTGAAGTACTGCCGAACCTTACCTAGGATACCTAGTTTCCTAGCAGCTGCCTTAGCTTTGGACTCAATGAACCGCCGCGCCCATAATTAAGGTAACTCTACCCCAAGTAACTAAAGGCGGTCGGCACATACCAAGGATACACCCTGAAAAGTAGGAGCCAGGTTAAACGGGCTCGTTTTGGCGGTGAATGGACACGCTTGTGTTTTGATGGCGTTGAATTTCACTAAGTAGTTTTTGTGACTTAACTGTAACAGTTAGACATATTCTATCACAGACTTATTTATATATTGATGTCCTCTATAATACTGTAATACATGACTTTGCTCTATTGTCAATATTTTTCTGCAGCGTACGCGATATAAGATTTTTTTTGGTATTTTTCTGACGTTGGGTTACATTATCGAAGTTTTCTTATGGGTCCCTAAAGTTTTTGAAAATATGTTATAGCCTATGTTCATCAGGGATAATGTAGAATTCTAATGGTAAAATAAATTTTGAATTAACCCGTTACTTTTGAATCAATCTGTTCATTTTTAATTAACCCGTTACTATTGAACTAACTCGTAAATTTTTGAATTAACCCGTTACTCTTTATAACATTATACACAACTTAACTTTCGCTTTTTAAACACAAATAGCTGCGGTGCCTGGTCCTTATATAAAAAGAAGGCAAAGACTTTTGTCTTTTTCAGGAGTGGAGTGTCGGTAGACATAAAAAATGTGAACCAATTTCACTCGGCGCCCGCACACTGTCATGAATATTAAACATTTTGCGCCATTGACATAGATTATGTGAAATACGTGGCAGAACAGAACTGCGACTCTTCTTATTAATAACAAATTGAAATATACGCAAATTTCCAAAGTGTATTTGTATTATGTTTTATGTTAACTATAAATGTTAACTAGATCTTTTGTTATATGTTACTGTTTGTTACAATACGTAATTTGTTTATTTGTTGTTGTGTACCTCTAGATATTTTGTATAGATGAGAGATAACTTGTTTATATTTTTATTTTGTTATCAGTCTTACTCATTTTGAAATGTAAAAGCAACCCCATTTTCGAATTACATTTCAAATTACTGTAGTCAGCTTATCTGAATACTCGGCCGATTAGTCGGCCTCTTAAGAGCCGATAAGTCGGCTAGTCGGCCAAAGTCATAGTCGGCACTTCTCTACAATTGTACAATTTCCATTCAGGATTCATCAAAGGGCTATCCAGCTTGGGATACTTCGGAAGTAAAAATTCGCTTAAGAAGGCAATTGTTACCGACCAGTTAAAAACTCAGTTTTACAGAAACGTTCTATCATTTCTAAATAAAATAAATCCTACTAATATTTAAATGTGAAATTTTGTAAAGGTTGAGAGATGAATATTTGTTAGTAGTTCTCGTAAATAGTAATAAAGGTACCCATATGTTTGGCGCAGACATAGATTATATATTACTTTAGAATAACAAAGAGGACTTAAAGTCATTTAATATAAGACCGATTGGACTAATATTTCACCACAAATAGTTCGGTCATGTGGGGTCTATTAAGCTTTTAGTGGTGAATCTTTTGTGTTATAAGCTGGCAAACGAGTAGACGTATCACCTGGATATTTAAACACCAAACTGGAGTGTAACGTTGCCAGCTTGGAAAGAAGTATTAGACCTGCACGCGAGAAGAAAAAGAGACAAGAGAAGGAGTATATTGCTTCTCAGAATTTGGGGCGACAACTGACCTCAGACCCACCATAAACATGCCGCTTCAGGACGGGTGACAGAAGACTGGAAAGGAAGAGACAAACGGAAAAGGAGAAAAAGAGGAGAACTAGCTCTCAAGCTTGTTACTCATATTTTAAGACAAGATAAAAACAATTTATCTACCCCTTTTTTATATGCGGGCGCCATATTAAAAATGTATAGTAGCCAAAATCACTGCTACAATTCTGACAAATTCAACAACGCCCCATATATCAAATCCGTCTAGCCTTTGGGCTGTAACCACCAAAGAAATGGACATACATACAAACCCACAAGCATAAATAGAACACTGAAAATATATAAGTAGAATATTGAAATACATTACCCGTCTGACACAGTCGGATCAAAATGAAATCGACCTTCTACAACCACAGCAAAAAATAATCTATGTAAAAAACACGGTAACATAGTATGCGGGCGTCAATTGCAGCGCTTACTATCCTTCAGGGCCGTATTTCAGGCGAAAGTGCCGCGTTACAGATTACGTCCAATTTTCCTTGCCAGCACATTGAATATAGTAGCGTGTGCCATTGACAGAGACAAAACTGAGTCGACTGAACCCACCCATAAACAGTATTATAATACAGTATGAGGATAAACAATGGCTGGTTGTTACATATTGTTATCTATGTTTTGATTTGTATGTTTATTTGGAATTTATTAGAAGAGTAGAGGCGGTTAATAGATATGACTATTCAATTGGACTTATGGTAGGTGATAGGTGCTGATGACCATGGTAGCAGTTGTAGTCTGTTGGTTATGAGGTCCTGGGATTATCTCCTGTAGGATAACAATTCGGCCAAAGTCATAGTGGGCACATGTCCTGTATAAAGTATAAAAAATGTATTATAAATATGTTTCCATCTACAGAACAGATCCATTACATGCATTGATTGATGATTCATACTGATGATGACCTTACCTGATCAGCTCGCATTAGGATTAAAATTCTAATCCAGAGGTCGACAACCCGCGGCCGTATACCATTGCGTACTCCATTTACACGACTGCCGTTTCTTGTAATCCTCCCGTCACGTGAAATGTGGCTCGCAAGTATGTCCTTATAATATGTCCTTCAGATAAGAAAGCTAAGAAGTTCTAGCTAATTTAGCACAAAACAAAACAAAAATGAGACTCAATTTTTCATAAAATTGCAGATTGTGGCACTGTTCCGATGTTATTGCTTTTACATCACAATAACAAAATCGAAAATACGACTTACTAACGATTTACACACACACAGACATTATACACACAAGCAACATAACATTCTTATTGAAAATGTAGTTACTATGCATAAAAATAACATTTTCTAGTGAAATTCAAAAAAGTAAAGCATCGGTCCTCAAAGCGATTACCATATTTTAATGTAAAGTGCTCTTAAACAGAGCTTTGCTCTGCACAATCTAGTATAAAACTTTACATCTAAATCTAAAAGATACGTAAATAGAATATATTGACTTTAACATCTGTAATACGTTCTCCATCGCTCCATACAAATAAATTTTCGAACGTCCAAAGCCATCTATCTATCTGGCAAGATAGTTTTCTAAATCACTTAAGAAAACTAATCACCTAAAAGCTTCTCCTGGCCGTAAACAGATGCTATACGCAATAAATTTGCAACTGGACTTACATTTAATTTTTAATTCAGCCGAACCCGCAAGACGTCCGTCTCGATCGACGGTCGGAACATGTCTGATGTTTCCGGACATTCCTAGTGACCCTGATGCTTAGTTATACCGCCTACCCTCATTTATCGCTGTGAGGGTTTTAAATTGAAGGTGCTACGTTTATTAATGTAGTAGCAGCAGTGTATAAGGTCTGTTGTAAGTTTTTATGTCAGGTACAATTTTGTTTCTGTTGATGTGATAACTTTTGGAACCCAAGTGCCTTTTTTACTCGTCCTTCCAAATCTTTTTCCAAGGCTATTGAATGCTCCTACGTGGTGTATTTGTGCTTAGATTTTGAAGTGTTTATAAAAACCAAATTCAAAATTAATCATTAATTCATTGAGTTTATTAAAGTTAAGCAGTAACTGTAGCCTATGGATATGTGTAACTCTAAATATGTCGGCAATGAATCGCAGCACCTGAAGAAGTCAGCTCAAAGAAACCCTTCCATGGCATTCTTCAAACGATTTCTCGAATGAAAGCCCATTCGCCAATATGCACGAATATGACAAATCCACAGATTCCTCAATATTACAAAGTCATAGCTTCTGCTATACATATTCGCGTTTAATCAATTAGTTATGAGCAAGATCTAGTTAGCCAGGTAACTACGATCAAACTGAGTGCTGACACTCCAATCGTAAAATCAATCTGCTACTTATGTATCTCAGAACCGAGAAAACAGAGCACAAATATCATATAATAAGGTAAAAATCTAATTTTATCATCGCAAGTTATCCGAACAGACGTGTGATACTCATATTAAAATTCCCACCATACGGCTGCCGAAATATTATTCATCGCCACGTCTCGCGGAGAAGGCGCGTAAGTAAAACTGGATGATTTCTCAAAGGGATGTTTGTCAGGGCGTCGGCAACGCACGAGTTCACTTTTTGACCGGGATACCTTCACGACGTGATGCGAATCATGACACCTGGCCTAAGTCATAAGATCAGTATTTGTTCCAAGTTAGACACCAGCGCTTCTACGTAGATTGAAGAATTTAAGAGCTGAAATATCAAGGTTCTATTATATGTAGAAAGCTTGAGGATATTACAATAGTCAGCGTCAACTACAATTTTTAAGGTATTTTTAGGTGCTGAAATATTACCGTGTTTCAGTTGAGACTAGAAGTCACTCATAACAACACCAAAACGAATGTTGAATGAAAACCAAAAGAATGACAATGAAACCAGCCGAAAGAGTCTTAAGAACGAGTGTCTTGAAGGACAAATAATTACATCAACCCGTATAAGTGTAATTAACGCAATAGTCTCCTTTGCTCCACACAACATCCCATTCATAAGGTGAAATCTATGCAAATCCTACATCCAATCAATCCCAACCTCTAGTCACTCGCACCAAGCTCCCAGAAAGGATCCCGGTATGTTTTTTCGGCCCGATGATTTTCAGCCAGATCTCTTGTTGATCCGAGAACGGCGAATTTCGACCGCTACGTGCTCAAATTGCGTAATATCAGGGTCATGTGGTACCACGTATATTGTTAACACAGTTACTGCGGACCAGGTATTTGTTCTTGCGTTATATTTACATGGGTTCCGAAATATGACCACGTAGACTTCTTTGGGACTCGTCTGTCTGATTGCAAAGGTATAATTTTTGAAAGGCTTGCTATAATCATAATTTCTTTAAGAATCTATACTTTTCTGATCAGAGGTTTTAAGGGAAACCTGGTCTACTGCAAACAAGGGAAACCTGGTCTACTGCAAATAAGGTCAAGCTGGTCTACTTTAGCAGTCTAATCAGATGAGACCGAAAATAGTTATTTTGATATCTAGGATTCAAAATTTTGAAGTAGGTGAATTCATAGCACTCCTGTAACAGGGACACCAAACCATCAGTTACCTTTACCATGACTAGATCTCGGCTTACCATCAGTTGGGATTATAGTCAAGCCCTTTTTTTTAAAAGTCAATAAATAATTGTTCAGAATTATGGTCGCAGTCAGCCCTAAACATTGAAAAGTTACGAGTTTTCTTTTTGAGGGCTCTTTAGCCTGGCTGGCAGTATCCATAAAATAATTGGTAGCGGCCTCCCTCCTGGCAAGGTCATATAATAAACTAATGTGGCTGACACAGTTGGCCAGCTTTAACATAATTCTCAGTACGATAGACATGACTTATGTTCACAATATGTTCTTGCCTCGAGAATTAAAATGCACCATCGGGAGCAATTCCTATTATACACAAAGGTTTGCTTCCTTTTTTATGCAAATCATGTGGCAAAGTTTGTAACTGCTGGCTGGGGAGGCAGGGGTATACGGCGCGAGCTTTGAAGTCATATTGTTGGTACAAAAAGATTAGCAGGAACTATGTCATATACATATGTATGTACCTTCGTATGTGTACTCCGTGTGTTATAAACTTGCCAATAAAAGTTCATGTTTTATTCAAATGTAATGCTTGATTCCCACGGTTTATCATAAGACGGTTCTTTTTATATTTTACTAGCTGACCCGGCAGACGTTGTTCTGCTAAATTAATTGAAACAAATTGAACCAGTTGTGCCCACGAAACCTATGCACGGAATTTGTATCTTCGATAAGCTACAGGAATGTTAATAAAAATTTTGGGCTGTGTATATGTCGATTGAATAATAAATTTATTTAACAATACATATCAAATCGGATCAGACATTTCTGAGATAAGCACGCACGTACGCACAGACAAACAGTCAAAACTTCTAAAACTCTCTACTGT
>DWJZ01000571.1:0-30599 GCA_018249125.1 Asbolis capucinus
AGTATTTTGAAAAGCAATAAACATAATATTTAGGTTATAACATGTTGTTTTTTTAAGTTATGCAAAATTTTTAGTGTTACCTACCATCAGTAGACTCATCTGCTTGTCTGTCTAGTAGCTACCTAAATAAAATATTAAATACCAATTCAAATACATAAAAAAATTGCGAGCACATTATGCAAACAGCCGTAATTTATTTACTGGCAAAATATCCAAACGTTTCCTTGACCTACATATGTATGTATATGTAACAGGAATGAAGCTTCTTGGCACACAAGTGCAACGACAAAAATAGACTAACTGCAGTACATTAAATAATAACGAAGGACACATAAATAAAGTGTGAATGTGGGGAAAATGACTGACGAACTTCAGAATATAACTTTCCCTGCCAACATACATATTTTTAAGGAACGTTTAGCTGACCAATAGAATGTCGTACGCATGTGGTGAGGTGTGCAAACGCATGTGACGAGAAGAGTTATGTATATAAATATGGATGGACAAAGAGAACGATAGTAGACAAGAAAAATGAATGGATTGAGTGTGAGATGACACGACTGATAATGGATAAGGAATAAGGGAGTCAAAGTAGAGTTGAGTTATACAATCACGCATACGCCAAACATTAATTGGCGTTTATGTAAAATAGTAAATTGTTTACTCAATAGATTGTTCAGCTGCGGTAAATTGGAAGGATTTTACAAATAAGTGGTAGGTGTATTTTTGTTTAGAAAGGCCGAAAGTTCACTTAATAATAAAATTAGTTAAATTTGTTAAGCGTTTAGTGAGGACGATGAATATTTTTCTTGGCATCGAGCGTTTGAATAATAAGATGAATGCTACCCCATTATTTACAAAAAAGTATTGGACTAAGGCTGGACGTTTAAAAATGATTGTGAAACTAATGGCCCAAAAACACGAACTTCGAGTTCGTAACATTGGCAGCGAACAAAGTGGAAAAATTCTTTTGTGGAAACCTTATTTCTGTCTTGAAGTACATACCAACGTCCATAACCTATAGAATATTAAAAATAAATTATATGTTTTATTAAGAATTTGAACGCTTTGTATATATCTACTCATTTAATAGGATACAGTAAGTCAATACAAAATTGCCGAAATTTTTTTTTCAATTTTAAATAAGTTTGCGTTTGACTACGAAATCACCTGATGGTAAGTGGCGACGTAGTCTTTCATAGTGAAGCGCTCTAACTTAGTAAAAGTCTATTCACTCTTAACTTGGAGACATTTACATTATAATCAACCGGAAATACCGATGCGGGCAACTTATTCCATTCCTTCGCGGTCCGGATAATTACTAATTCGATCGTATTATTCGAATGTACACAACGATGACTTATTACATGACACTGTCTACAGTAAAATTAAGTAGAACACAAAATGCAGGGTACCGATGTAAGGGTACTTTAAGCCTCGCAGAGAGAAGAGACACGACCTTGTAACATTATAATTAGCTCTCTAGTTTGCTGTTTTACTTTTAATAAAAGTAATACAACTGTCTTTTCAAGTTAACGTCAGGTTATTCTCACAATATTCTGAGGTTGTGATACTTATGACATTATATCGTCACTTTCTTTTCTCACGGTGTCTTTTGCACCTTTCGTGCATTTGAGTATACGCTGATTAAGACATTATCATATTAACTGCCACGTCAATGATCGAATGAAAGTTGTTTACACTTTCAGTTGATATAAAATAATTACAATAAACTTACTTAGTACATTAAATGGCTTCAAAATAAAACAATACATAATTCACCGACTTCAGAGTTATCAATTCTTTGCATATACTTTTTTATGTACTTGAATTCAAAATGTATTCAAAATCAAAATATCCGTTGTTACAAACTACATTTCCTACGGTTTAATGTACGTAATAATGGTATCTCTATAATTATCATTAACAATAAACTAACTAAGTATGGAGACATTAACAATAGTA
This sequence comes from Asbolis capucinus, assembly GCA_018249125.1. Classification (NCBI taxonomy): domain Eukaryota; kingdom Metazoa; phylum Arthropoda; class Insecta; order Lepidoptera; family Hesperiidae; genus Asbolis; species Asbolis capucinus. The sequence goes on from DWJZ01000571.1 coordinate 1,966, forward strand.
GATAGAAATACGGTGAAGTTAAAATTCAAACCAGGCCATGCGCCTAGACTCCATATAGGTATATATCAAGGTACCACTCATGATATCGAATTAGAAGATAATTTAATTTCATGCGTATTACAACAGACAATATAGAAAATAAGTGTGACCCAAATACGAACCATAGAACCATTTGCGATACCAATCGTTATCGAAACATCGCTGACATGTTTAGCTGCGACGTAATTGTTATAATCGGCTTTTAATTACTCGATTACAGTCGGAAAGTTTGACCTACATTCTTTATCTGTAAATCGGGTAAACGAATATTCAGGCGTGAGTTCAGCATAGAGAGCACAGAGTAAAAATTCACCACGTTCGAAATTTAAGTTACACCATTTTAATTAATTTTGAGAACGTGCTCAGTTTTTCAAATAGTTTCAAGTTGGTTAAGTATAATATTATACGTGGTTATTTAATAGTATTCAAGTAATGAACAGGCATACCTACTCAATTTTATATAATACCAAATATCAATAGAAATTGAGTAACAAGTAGATTACAATTACAAGGTCCATAATCCTTAATGTTATTTGCTTGCCACAATACTTATAATAAAATTAACAATGCAGTGTGTTCTATAAGCAATTATTATTTAAGATTAATTGATTGTGAAATTGTTATTGATTTTTACTAATTATTGTTACTTTTCATGATGTGAAAATGTTAAATAACAAATTAATAAACCAGTTATTAAACAAGAACAGGTACCGATGTAATTGTTACATATCCTTGGTAACCTTACGATGATCTACGAAGTCGACTATAATGAACACCTGTACGAACATCTGAGAAGAGACAACATAATTACAAGTTACAGAGAAGTCAGCAACGTTGACCATTTAGAGCCAAATGCAAATTAGATATGGTTTACCGTTATGTACTATGATCTCGTAGTTTCCAGTCCCGATAACATCTTCTTGGCTTGACTTGATCTGTCAAACGATAATTTCGGTCTCAGCTAGCAATATTTATGACGTGTAAAAATTTCCCAAGTGAGTCAGGAATGAATAGTTAAGAATTCTGTACTTGCCTACATTTTTCATCCTGATATACGTATCCGTTTATTTTCGTTTATCAACTACTATTATTATTTTCTTTACGTACCTATGAACCCAGTCATATAAAAGCTTTCTACACTTTACGCTAAAAAAATTAAACTAACTTAATTATAATGGATTTAAAATAATGAATATTGATTTTCTCTAATTACCTAGTACCTTTGTCCTAGTTTTGGTATAAGCAATTGAGCTAAGCAGAGGTTTAACGGCCAAAAATGGCAAAACTATATGTGCACCTAATGCACCAAAATGAAAGAATCCAATAGAAATCCTGTAGTTAATATTTAAGATTTTAGTCCTAAAAAAAATCAGACATCTACCTAAAAGCAGCAAAACATGATGCACAAGCACATCAAAACATGATGTGCAAAGAATTTAAATCCAATGAACAACAATTCGAAACTCTCGCTAACGTAATAGTGGGCCTACCTACAAAGAGTTTAGTTAACCGACGCCGTTAGTTACCCGTACCGTATAATCAGGTAGTAACCATCTTAAGCGTAGAACAAATGAGCTTCAAAGCTTTATTATGATAAGTAACGCGACGCCAGGCCAGACTTCCAAGAAATGAATTGTTTAATGCTAAGTAGCTTTGCCTAACTGACCGAGATAGTAGGGTTTATTACTGCTGACTTTTGATAAACGTAACAGGAGAGCTATTAGAATTGAATAGGATTAATCGAACGGAAACCTTATAACTGAGACACATACCCAAGTAAATTCCAAGGGCGCTAGAATTCAATATAAAGCATTCTTTTACGGAAGTATCTTAATAAATTTGACACTATCTCCAACTCATAGACAACGTAACAACAGCTTGAAACAATATGCAAAGCAACTTTGCACAGAGATTGCATTTATAATGAAGGACTGCTTTATGAGCTTGAAATTTGGTTCTTTGGTTAAAAGGATGAACCAATTTCATAAAAAGTTGAGTAGTTCGTCTGATAAATTTTGTAATAAGAACATACATAGTTTGAAAACGTAGTAAGCGAAATCAATCGCACAACTTAAACTACTTTAATACTAAAATTTTATGTGTATATTTGGAGCTTTGTGCTTCACTACGATGTAGTGATGCTAATGCCTGAATTAGGAAATGTCTTTGACTTGACTTTGCTTCAACACATTCATGATCTACTAGTGAGTCTCTCCTAAGGAAGGAAGGAGGAAGGCTAGAATATACTTTAGCTGCTGTTCCTTAAAATCGTTGATCACTTAGGATTTCATTAATCACTTTGAATTACATAAGCCGCCGGGTTATAAACGCGCACAGGTAGGTCTGTTTACCTGTACATTATCATTTTTATATGTCCGTTTTTAAATAAAATAAATACAAAGTCATGAACTGAGTTCTGTTCCATTTGGGTAGGTACGAAATATGGCTTCCATAAAACACTGGGGTGCAACACTTTAATTACGACTCGACGCGACTGATTAATTGATTTGTTCACCTGATAGACGGGGCTACAGAAATAATCCGTCCATTAGCCACCCAAAGTATTTTTAGGTTAAGTGATGTTCGTTCGAAATTTAAAGGGCCATGCACGATATTTGTCAACAACTTTGGCTTCGTTTTAGAGCAAAAAGCGCATCCTGTTTATAACGGAAGCTTATTCGCTCCATCGGCACGTTTCGCCCCTCTAAGTTGAACGCTTCGCTACAGGATTGCTTTTAACTGAGCAGTAGACACGTTTCGTGATAATTGAATATTGGTGCCAAGTACCAGCATATTGGCCAACTTTTTGACAAATATGTACTTGGCCAATTCGAGGTGTACGTAAACAATTTTCCATAAAAACAGTACGTAATGCCCTAGAAACTGAGGCAACCTCTCCACGTGCGACCGCAGGACCTACTTCAATGTTTGTTCGTAAACAACCTTGTTGAAGTGGGTGTGAAGGCGAGCGGTATAACTGTTTCGAGATACACCTAGAGCCCTCTAGGTGCAGGTGTTACGCAAGCAAATGCCGCAACCCGCAAGCTATCGACCGGTCACCTAACTGCATAGCTCCTCAATGCACTGTACCTTTACGTTCAACGAATGCATACTTGCTGGACACTGTGATTAGCTTAGCTTGCTCGACTGTCAAAGCAACATTTTCAATGTGAAATTTCACTGCGTCCTACATTTCGACAGTTTTTCTGTTTAGCTCAATTTGTCATTTGGGTTGTAATTTGAAGTTTGCGTTCCTAATTGGAACAGATTTTGGATTTTTTTAACATTAAACAGTATATACATAGTTACGTAAATATATATTTTAAATCAAAAAATTATCCATGTAACCTGCAAAATAACTTGGTTACCTCTATAGGAACTACAAACCCCCAGGATGTAGTCACCGTCATGCAAGAACAAGTAAAATGTTGCATGGCAAACAAGTGCAATAACTTCCGATACCGGGGTGGGTAATACAAGGTCTCACCGTAGTTGTACTTCGATTCTATTTACTACTTTTATTGGAACAAGATAAGAATTTTAATTAAGTTGACTGTGTTTGTAACACATGAAATTAAAAATAAATTACACTACACATAATCTTATTGACATCCAATGACAATTCACGATGAGTCCAAACGATCTTTTTTATTATACACGTCATGTTAAAGCACGAAAGAGAGACATTCCTTACTGGCTTTCACAGACAATACCGCCTCACCTTTGCAGAACGTTACTTAAAATGTAAATTTAGTGATTACACGCCAAACTGCCAACAACGCTTAAATGTCGAACCAACCAATCATCTTGATACCATATTATTGGGTTGCATACCTACATTACAACGGGTTTAAATTTAAGCTTTTGTATGCATGCAAATTGCGTTTGCTGTGCAGCACTTTTTGTATAGAAATGTTTTACAAACTGAATACTATTATTAATGTGTATATTTGTCTATAGCTATGTATCATCGCAATTAATGATTCTATCAGTTGTACAACCGGTGTAAGAAGAGTCATAATAAAAAGAAAACCAAAATTCGTTCTCTCTTGTATATTTATAATTTTCTTACTTTTTATAACAATATCAATGCATCGTACATGTACTTTTTAATATACAATAATAATTTATTACGAAATTTTTTAAATTTCAAACAATTCGCAATCTTTATACAAACAAATAATCAAAACAGGAGTAATGTCGTAATAAACTCATATTTACAGTCTAGGTAGCCATGTAATGCAATATTAATTATAATAGTCGTGAACCCATTTTGTCTTTAATAAGAATTGAAAATGTTTTCGAACAATTCTAAATGGTTCTTTAAGAGCTTCTTAAGCTCTAGTCTTTCCACTGTTCGTACCGACAATCCCCCGAAGGCTATATAGGGAGTTCTTGGGCAAACTGAACTAAAACATTTTTATTTTAACAGAAACTTTAAGTAAAAGAGCTAAAAATAATCGAGCCAACATTTTTATCACTGTTAGAACGAAAGATCAGTAAATAAGAATCTGAAAGGGAGTATATTTTACTTTAGCACCTCATATGAAATGATTCTTTTATTCAGTTCGCTCTTATGGCTACTTTTGAAATATAGACACGAGTTGTTGATAAAAATAAATGTTTTTTTCATATGCATTGAGATGTGTATTAATAGTAATACATAATTTTTCTTGAGACGATCAATTTGCAGAAGCAGAGAGCACAATGAAAGATAAAAAAATAATAGATCTGATGCATTGAGTAAACAATGATAATTGACTAGAATGGAGATATGTCGTAGTGGCCTCAGAATGTAACAGTAGGTCACGACCCATCTTACTGAAGTAGTAGGTAGGTACGTAAATCAGAGATACCTGTAAATGTATTAGAATTTATTTAAATTATGTTCGAGAATTTAACGATATCCTCTATCACAGTAAATGTGAAATCACCAATCTCAATAAATATTTTTATGAGCTTATTAGAAACTACTTGGAACTGCTGAATAACAATTTAACAAGCTATGTATAACGTAAAATGCATCTAAAACCGTTATAGAATACCAAACTTAAGTATTGCTAATAATATACCTATACGTACCTACTTTGTAATGACCTAACTGTAAACTGATACAGAATAATGCAAAACAAAAGCACTTTTGTTGCTAAAACAATCCTTTTATAAATAATGATAATACCTTTTTTAAGTCCACCTTTAATATTTACCGAATAGGTTTACTGGAATTTGTAAAAGCACTGGCAATAGAGATAAGAATATATTTTATGCCGAAGCAAAAACTGAATGGCTCGATAGCAACAAGTATCTACAATACCAAACTAGATCTATACTAGAGTTTCTAACTTTAAACACGAGACATTCATGATCTCATAACGATATATCATGTTATTATCACCTAATGTATATGTTTAATTCTTCGTGCTCTTTACACTTGTATTATGTTTAAATTGCTATTGAGTAAGGGTGAAAAATTGATATTGCACCAAGACATGACGTTATTTACTGAAAAATATTTCATGTTTTTGGATGTGTACTCGTTTATGTAGTTAAGCAAGCTAGTCGTATCTTCGCATGATCCGCCATTCAAATTCTCTACCACAGAACAAAGGTCTGGGACAAAAAATTCTGTTCTTACAGAAAGGTTCGGCTACCTGTCTAAAGACGGGTCGTAAGAAAGGCCATATTGAATTTGGATTTTGCGATGTCGATGACACATCGCCTCCGCAGTCTCAAAGATGCGTGTCATAATGACTCAGAATCAATTTTAACTCTTATAACTATTTTTATGTATCTAGACTATTTATGAACTAGGTAGGACTACTTTGGCAAAGATCTACTTATATTTTTAAAAAAGGCTACCAAGATGAGTTATTATCTAAGCAAGTAATGGAGTTTTTAAATATTTCACATTTTATTGCAGATTTCGAAATTTTCTGATCGATGATAGCTCACTATTTGCGCCAACCAAAAACATAAAAATGTAACCATAAAGACGAGAGTGATCCTATTGATGATACCAATTACATGGATGCCTTGATAGATTATACTGTACTGATTAAGATTGTAAATAAAAATTGAAAGTATATATACTTTCAAATTCAAATTAACGTCCATTGAACACTACATATAAAAGTATATTGAAGATAACATACTTTGGTGATAAAATACTAAAGATTGCTTAGAAGTAATAGATGACCCATGCAAATTAGGCAATAGCTGAACTAACAACTTACCAAAGCGTTATTATCAGGTTCAGCCCATTAACGTAATTATTTATAGACTATTTAATTACAAAACTATTGAAGTATAATATTGAGACATTATAGATAGTGGAAGATCAAAACTTGAAATGATGTCGTAACTTATAGATAAGTCATTAACGTGCATTGCAATATTAAAACTATGAGAGGAATTAAAAGAGTAAAGAAGGCTCCGTACATGAAAAGTTGTATACCCTATCTACCGCATCTATGCAATATACGTAAAGTGGAACATTAGGATTACGATAAAGCTGTTATGATAACGCGGCTCCTACTATTCAAACATTCACGACCTGTTTGAGAGTATATTCACCTGGTCACGATGCGTCAGACTCAACTACGCCAGGTTCTAATTAAAAGGTAAACTTACGTTAAAGTTAAATGAAATCCACCTGTTGATATTACACCTGGCCCAAAATACGTTAGGGAAGCGCGTTCCGGTCTTCCCGCAATGTTTGTCCTTGGGCCCAAATATTTAAATCTTGCGTGACCGTCCCAGGCGTGATGAACTTAACTTTTTTTATCCATATCTTGTACTCGTCAGAGAACATTCTCTTAAAACTTGCCTTTTTCTTTACTACAGTTATCTATGATTATAAAGTTTAAACTAGTCGAACGACTGTCTAGTACAATATCCGGTTTGCCGTACCTTATTTGCTGGCAGCTAGGAATCCTCTTCTGTTGCACTTAATCTTGCGATGCGCTTATATTCTACAGCGGCTATCATTCAATAATTTCAATTCGATCACAAAACACTTTACACAAAACACCAAAACTTTAGTTGTACAACTGTGGTAAATAAAATTCTACTAAATTCTGTACTATAACTACAAATAGTCATTATAATTATTTTATGTTTTAATTTCGGGGGCTCTTATAATTTATAATTTTCACTTATGTCATGTTTTGTTTCGATGATAAATATTTACGTTAAATTTGGACAACATCGAGTATCGGAGAACATGAGCGACCGTTCGTCGACGACTGGTTAGTTGTAGCATACCTACGTTAACCTAGCGCGGAGCGCGCCTGCAACGTTGGTGGGAGGAGGGATGCGCGATGGACATATACAAACACGCGAGTGCAACAGAGACGGAATTACTCGTCATCACCGATACTTGAGTTACTTCTATAAGCCAGCTGATGGAAACTGTCCTCAGAAACAATGAATTTACCCACTAACTTAGGTATTTGCATTTCCACAGCGTAATACTGGTTTTACCTGTACGCGACCGCGTGCCTATAAGGCAATTTGAATTCCTACCGAGTGAAAAAGACGGAGGTTTCTGTCAAAGGCTCTATGCACATGTACTTATGTTTAAGAGATACGCACTTCGGAAAGAAAACGTTAATTTTAATTTAAATACTGGACATGTTAACGGTCGCAGCGGTCATTCGACCCAAACAAGATTTTCTACAACCTGTCCACTTATTTAAATGTATGACATTTTAAATTTGCAATACGACTATAAAGTTTCATTGGAAAACTTTCTAATGCGAATGTAATAGAGGGAAATTATAATTAAACCTTGATAATAGAAGACTCAAATAGGCCCTATAGATACAATAATGGTGTTTCATGAGTAAACGGGCCGCTTTTTATTTGTTTAAGAGTTACTAGCATTAATGAATCAGAACCGGGGAATGCGTTTACTCTTTTATTTGGCTTTCTTATTCTCGATGGACAAAGAAAAGCCTCACTTTTACCAATTAGCTGGGTAGTGCACGCTCGGGCGCCGACAACTGCGTCATTGTTTCCCAAAATAAGTGAAAATTTCATTCACTCTATATTGACACACTTCCCATTTTTGCATTCCGGAACTGAAATCAGTATAATGAAATCTATGGTCTCAAACTACTTTAAGATTAAGTGTTTAGTCACAGTAATTAAATGTATTGATAAGGTTAACGAGTTTATGTATGACGCAGAAACTCAAGTTCAAATCAGTAATCAACCTTATATCTATAAATCCAAAGCAGGCAATATTTGTCTCACTCTCTCAGTATGCAGTTCTTCCATATATTTCTGTTATCTTTGATTTAAATGTCATACATAAGAGTGAACAGGCATTTACGAAGTTAGTCCGCCCAACGTCTTAAATATCGATTAATGTTAAGCATTACCTTATTCTAGGCAAAAAAAAACATATGAAACGTATTTGTCTGTGAAAAAAAAAAACAGAATAAGGAGATTTCAACTCCATTATTAATTATTTAATTGTTCATTACTACTCGCAATAATATATCAACATCTTGAAATATTTTTAAATGTCCTAGTTCTTTTACGTAACTTTTAACTACAAATCTACCCCAGAAATCCGTTCTTACCACTAGTAACAGACCCTCTACGAATTAGTATAGCTCTTTAAGAATTCCTAACCCATAGCATAATACTGAACTTGATGAAATCTATGTGTTAAATATCCGGTGTTAGTATTCGTAATCCAAATCACTTATTTCACTTAGGTATTTTCGATACACTTATGAACGTATTTTTTTGGAATATAATGGTTACCGTGTCAGAATAATGAAGAAATGACAAAAGAAACTCCTCAGTAGACCTTTTAAAATGATATGTGTTGTAATTATAGATTTATTTTACAATTGAATTTGAGTGGAACCGGCTGCTGATGTATTTTATTCCCAAGCATCCTTGTCATTAATATATTAATTAGAACTAATACAATTCCTATATTAATTTGTTGAATATATGTATATTTAGGTCTTTTTTTAAAAACTAACATTTTAAATATAAAATAAAAAAGTTAGTACTAATTAAATGTTTCTATTGTAGCCTTCAGGTACACTTGTAACGAGGTGTGATATAAGGAAGTACGGAGGCAGGCTGGAGAGCACTCCATAGCTCAGGCTCTAAGGATGCATGGAAGTAGGCCGCGTACGGAAAGTTCAAAATTGTTCTTCGTTAAAGTCTTTTTGTGTTTTTGTATACGGAGAGGGATTCTCCAGACTTGTAAGTGTCAAAAAAATGTAAACCTCAAATCAAATCCTACTTATTATAAACGCGGAAGTTTGTGAGAATGGATGGATGTTTGTTACTCCTTCAAGCATAAACTACTAAACGGATCTCAATGAAATTTAGCACGGGGATAGATAGATCCGAACCACACCGAACATAATAGAACCATTAATATTGCTCACTCCATCGTTTTTTTAATTTAATTTAAATAATTTACGAACATACCACGCGGGCAAAGCCGCTGTCCTATAAAAATGATAGTTGAAAAAATAATTAAATATCACTCTCAATTAGATAATACAAAGTGACATTATTAAAAAAATTACCTGTTTCTGGAAAATTTGGTGAAAATTTAAGTTAACATTATATCGTTCAAAGCGTATAAGCTTTTGGTTCCTAAGACGAAATAAAGAATTTTCATTTTATTTAATTTCAAAGGAAGTTTTTAATTGAAATACGAGCATTTAAATAAAAGAAAAAATCTAAGAGATTTACACACGTACTTCTGTAGCGAGCAATAACTTGCTAGTTGATGACTATCTTATATGTTTATCTTAAATTCGAATATTTAAAAGTACTAAAATTTAAAGTCATAATTAATTTTAACAAAATGGCGTAATTATTCTTATTCACAGTAGACTTGTAATCTCGAGAAGTACTTGTATATAAGTGTTGACGGTGGGACGAAACACCGAGGTCCCACAGAAGCGCTGTAGCGCTGAAGGAGCCTCTCCAACTGAAATTTTAAAAGTGCTGGAAACAGGCCGCCCAAACGTTTCGTACCTACAATTTAACGGAATTGATTTTTTCATGTTCCAGTGCAAGAGTTTATAGTCTATGAATCTTTAAAGACGCGAGTGATAGAAGTTGTATCTGTGTGTGTGTGTAACAATGCTTTTGTTATTCATAATGTAGCTTTTGCTCAACACTAAGATATACCATAATATTACGAAAAATTTAAATAAAAATATTCGAATCACATTCTCGTGGAAATTAATTTATTCGCAAGATAATCTAATGATTTGTAAGTGGTACTATAATAACAGATAGTACACGGCCAAAATGAGTAGGCCTAAAATAGAAAAAGTTCCACGTCTATACTTTGTGGTTTCTACATATTGAACTTATATAATGATTTTTGAAAGTAGCCCAAAATGCTTAAATGAATAATAAAGGATGCAGATATTTCTCATGCACAAAGACACGGGCACCAGTTTGCATTGTTATAAATATGGTTTTAGTAGTACTGAAATATGATAGAGAACACTTTTTATATAATGAGGCCACAAACCAAATCTTTCCAAGATAATGTATTATACGATGTTTTATTTGACTGGCTGTTCCGAACTGCTATAAACAAAACTGTATTATAGGGACTTGCGAAGTTTGAAATTCCATTCCCTCACTAATCCTTTTCGTCTATCTGTCTATCTCTCGACGGAATAAAGTCCAATTGAACGTCATTTATTTTTTCCGGAATTATTAAAACAAAAGACTGGTATCATAAAATGTTCTTTAAAGTATTGTACCAGCTCATGCCTTTTTATGCTCATGGTTTAACGCACGGGTTTAATGCGTTGACATTTTTCTAGACAGCCAGTGAAAGTAATGTTCTTCATTACGTAGCAGAAATAAACTAGCTGGTTGGACAAAAACTGGTACTGTGATTTACACACCCATTAAACAACTTTCAAGATTACGTGAAAATTTTATCAAATCTTTCTGTAAATTCAATTTGCATTTTTTATACTTTTTACGTGGTCTTACTTGTCATGTGAAATTTATTACATGTAGTTCTAGTGCTCTTCTACTTCGCATTGTAAATAAAATGAGGAATAAATAAGTCTTTCGAGAACTTAATAACGGCCAGGTGACCCACTTAATGTGAGCGTGAGCTTGTATTATGATAGTTAGATAACTGATAAGAATATTATATATTTTTAAATTCATATTTTTATACCCACACTTACCGAACTAACATTCCTGTACATCACAGTAAAGTTTTTCCTAGGTGGGTATCAGAGCCTTTCCTAGCAGTTAGGTTAACCACTAATTCAATAAGCAATCAAATAAATCTTGATTAATCGTTAATCATCGACTAACTTTAACCGGCGACTATTTTATTTATTTACCAAACAAAGTACAAATGGCAAGCTTAAAGCTTATTCATACTCTACCAGCTAACCATTGGACTAAACAGAGATGCGCGAAAGGCGGTTGGGGTTACTAGATATGCAAACAAACATGATACATACTAAATAAACATGATACATACTAAATAAACATGATACATACTAAATAAACATATATACATACATATGAATTTACGTAAATAAATACATAAACATTTAAATTCGTTATAAAAAGTAGCTTATGTTCTTTCTCAAGTTCTACGAGTGAAATAAAAAATCAGTTAGTAACTTAAACGCGAAAGTGTAGCAGGCAGGCAGAGTTACTTTCGCATTAATAATATTAGTATGGATAAATAAATGAATAATTCAATATAAGGTATTTTTAGGTAATAACAGTAACATTTTCTTTTTGTAAAGCTTTTTAGTTATTGAAACAAATTTTATTTTAGTTTTCTGCCAATTCTTAAGAAGTATTAAAATAAGGGCGTTTTCTCTGAATTTGCCGTTCAATGAAACAATATCTGAAAATTATAGAAAATTTACAATACAAATCACATTCAAATCCATTCAACAAAACTTCTAAGCCTGATATCCGGAGACCAACGTCGTGATGTATTATTTCCTTATCTTGACACCTTAAACTAAAGCTGTGAAACAAAGGAAAGTGGCTATAAGTGACAGATGTGGCGGCGTGTCTCGAATTGTTCAAGCCAGTAGAAATCGAACCGGCAGTAACTGACCCCTTTTTACAGCGAATAGTAATGACCCTACTTGGGCTGTACCCCGCACGACTTACAAACGACATCACTTGATTGTCAAGGCTAACGTCACCACAGCTTAGTGAATACAAATTGGGATATAGATTTTAGTTTTTTTTTCTTTTTTAGTGTCCTGCTAAACGAACGGAACGAACGAGTAGTGTAGACTCTAGACTACAATTCCAGATCGAATTTGCACAGAGAATAAATTAGACAGATTATTTTATAGCTGTAATTGGCATGGGTATAGGTTTATTAACACAAGAACGTGCACAGGCAATGAATTAAAAAAGATATATTTATATTTGATACTAGAAAAAAGAAAACTATTTTATATATGAAGACGGCTTTATTGTTCATATCAACAACATAGAATCATGCCTGGTGTCTTTTCGGTAAAAAATAATATGGCTCATAGACGACTGTCCAATATGTTATATGTAATTGTAGGACCGTCTATATGCATATGAGAGATCTGGTCATACCAAGACCACATCAATTTAGTAGGCTGGGTGTCGTGCGTATGAATTCGTCGTTGGACTCTTCGTTTCGTTGAATACAATAATCGATTTCCTAGTCGCCTGATTCATACACACGAACATACTAAAAACGGGCTCCTAATGACTTAGGAAATTAGAAACACGTCTTTGTATCCATTATCGTTACTGCTGTTTTTATAAATTTCTAATGTCATTAAAAATGTATTTAACAAAAGCGTTCATAGCCCACATCCTAACATTTAGTTAACAGGATGCGGTCAGTAGAAGGATGGATGACCGTTAATGGCAAAATTTTCATGACTGTTTCCGTGCTTCGAGGGTACGTAAGTCGGGCCTGTTTGTTATCATTATGAAACAATCGTTAAACAACGTTAGCGGATTTTCGAGTGGCATAAAAACTTCAGAAACTTGGGTTGGCCACTAAATCCTCCACTAGTCAGCATTGGTTAGTGTGGTGCCAATAAATAATGTTGATAAGGAAACTCTTATCATTTAAGAGCTTAAAGCCAAAAAAATAGCCAGCGGCCTGTTCCATACACCTAGCAAATAATTATTTATTTTTTTACTCAATCTTTATTACCCATAATAATGTAGTTATGGTGAGCTACTCTATACTTACTAAATTTTGCTGCATATATACACAAAAAAGAATCATAAAAATTACCTAAGTTGAATTTTACATAATAGACATTACAGATATATGTAATAGACATAATACTGTATTGATAATATCTCATCAACATTATTATAACCATGAAACATAAAATTTTTAATTTCTCACTCACTCACATGGCCCTTTGATCCCAAACTAAGCATTCACTTGTACTATGGTGATCAGAAAACTGATGAACATACATACATAAATGCTTATTTATACAGATTAGTTAGACCCAGACACAGAACAAACATTCCTGCTTATCACAGAAAATTTAGTTTTAGGTGGGGAATGAACCCACGACCTCCGCGGCCTAGTAGTCAGCTTTATTAACCGCTAGAACAATGGTCCAGTAAGAAAATACGATAAGTGAATTATGTTTCAAACAAATTATATCAATTCGTTTTAATTGAGCCCATTTGATGCCAGATTTACAAATTAACAACAACAAACTTATTTATATATGTTTAAAAATACCGCACAGTAATTAAAGCAGATGGTATTTTATTTATTTATAAATTAACTAAAATAGAATTAACTTTGTCCATCTGGTGTGGTGTGGGCCGTGTGGGTAGTGTTCTATCGTCCCCTTTGATCTGGCCTTCATCTCACGTCTTTGAAGTCAATCAATGGTGCATACATCTCACACTGATAACAAAGTTCGGGTATGTGCATGTTAATTATGTGTTTTAGATACTTCTTAAAAGGAAGAGGTTCCACTATTTTTATGTGTGTTACATCATATTTTTTTTATTGGAGATTCCGGTGATTCTTTTTTTAATCAGTAGCTGGTCTTGTAAATCCGTTTAATTTAGAGCGATATGTAATGAGTAATTTTTTAATTATTTTATTAAATTTAATACATTTTTGATCATCGTAGTTAGACATGGTAGTTACACATCGTAGTCAAGGTAATTTGAATTTCGTTTTTTTAACCGATAGAATGCGTTAAAATTTATTTTACTTAGTAATATTATTGTGGAATTTCCTTTTTTACTGTGTAAAACCTTGTAATTAACATGTGGCTGTATACTTTATTTCTTTTTAAATTAAATCTCTCTGAAAACATGTATTGTAGTTAAATACTTAACACATTTACAAGATTTAAAAATACGTTTGCTATTCGCATGTAGTTTGTGCAACACTGTTTGACGTAAACTCAACCAAACTTACATTCGTTGCCAAAGCTTTTATCTAAGATTAGATTATCGAGAAACCAAATGTCCTATAATACAATATTTCCGATTGTTAGTTGGTGCAGTAAACATTTTATATATCATCGATATTTTTATCTATTCGATGTTAATCGTAAAATCTTAGCTTACTCGTATTTTATTACTGGACAGCTCAATCTAAACAAATATCTGTGACTAAAACCAGTTAAGTGCGAGTTAAAGCCGAATATTTACTTTTATTTATGTTGACCAAGATATTAAGCGTTTTGACTGTTTTTAAACTAGGAATCTAATCTAAGGGACCTGTGTCTGTAGTAGGTAAGTATAGTTAAAAAAATGGTTACTTTAATCGCCATGATTTTCAGTGTTTCTTTAAGCGTCTATTTTTATTCAAAGTCTGATATGTAAGTCAACGGTTCACTACAACATGTAGAGTTGTACTAATCTGGCATCAACCGTGCAGTATAAAAACCTTACCTTAAACTTTATAATCAGAGTAAAATTGGCTATAACAAAAGCCCTTAGTCTCTCAAAGTCTCTCGCTAGCTCTCAGTCACTATTTAATTATAAAAAACTTTTCATAATTTTTATATCGAACTGCTTCAGAACAGCTTCACGAACTTGTACCAAAGTCTGAAGGAGGAAAGTTTCGAGATATTGCAAAACTCGTTCAATATGCAATCGCTCTATTCTGCTTGGAGAGTGGTTAATTTTAGAGCGTGCTCCTTGTTCACCACAATACGTCTAGACTTTCATTAGGCAGCCTGTGAAGCTAGGTTTCTTTTCAAAGCCACTAGCTTCTGTTTACAAGGCGTCGTACACAATACCAGGCTTGTACCGTCCGTTGCCAAGAAAATGTTAGTGTAATGCGAACCTTTGGAGTGATTTTGAACTCCTCCAGACGTCTTATATAGAGTTTGTAATAAGCCAGCTTTTCTTGGTATATAGGTAAATTGCCAAGTGCAATTTAGTTTGAGTTAAGAGAATAGATAGGAGCGATAGTTTATTTTGTCAAAACCCAAAAGAAAATGCATTATATGCAGGTGCAAGTATGTATTAGAGGGTTCGCTGTATTGTTTTTTTTTTATAAATATCTTTGGACAAATCACACACCGCCATCGACCTCAAACTAAGCGTTAGCTTGTACTATGGTGATCAGGCAACTGATAAACATACACATATACATTTACATACATACTTATATAGATATTTACGCCCAGTTACACATAACGAACTTTTTTACTCAGCACAACAAAGTTTTACCTGGGTTGGAATCGAACCAACGACCTTCGGTGTAGCAGTTAGGTTCACTAACCACTAAACCAACCGGCCTGTCAAATGATTTTGGCCTCCGGCTGCTTCACCAAAATCCTGCTTCCCTTCTTTCTACGTCTTGCCCGTGCTTAGTTCATTTTTGACCTTCGACTCTTCTGCCTAGTGTTGCAAACGTCTTCGCGGTCAGTGATCATTCACTTATCCTGTTTGTATACCTGCATGGTATGAACCATAAGAAAAGCGCAAAAATTACTCCCATTATTAAGATAGCTGACACGGTATTCGTTGTTCTGCCAAATAAATGATTAACTTGTGATCCCGCAGAAATAAAACGCAGGATAAAAATATTATTTAGGTAACCCGTTGGAAAGCCGACAATTATGTCTTATTTCATCTAAATAATTCCAGTGTTTTCAGAATTGCTATACTAATTTTATCACGTTATCTCGGGGAAATAAAGCCGTCTCACGCGATCATAACTACATATTCTGTACCCTTCCTCGGTATCGACTATCCAACACACAAGTAATTTATAAATTCGGATCAGACTTTCCTGTAGTTAACGCGTTTAAAGAAACAATCAGATATCATGAATACTACGTACAAAATGGTAAATAGGTACACTGACAGACAAGCCCTACATAATAGCTGTAATAGTATTCTATGACTGTATTGTGATATCACAGCAAAGCAACCGTTGGAAACTCGCTTCAATGTATGTGAATATTTTCCTGTCGCAGGAAAACCTTTGTGCCTACATTGTATATGTCCCAGACCCAGGTACAAAGACCGAGAGAACACCAACGGAAGTTTTACGATCTAGTACGGCTCTTAGGAATCATAAAATAATTATGCTTAGTTTTGTCTAAGTCGGCTTAGACTGTCGTAAAGGTTTATTAAAGGCAAGAGGTACCCTCATTTCGCTTTAGTATAGCTAAAGGCCTGATTAAACGGCTGATTTTATAACACTATATAACACAAAATATTTTAAGCATTCCATCCGTTAAGATTCATTCAAATTGAATCAGTCGTTTCTGAGATAAGCGTGCACAAAGGCAAAGAAAAACAGAAAACAATTCTAAAATCACTGTTTTATAATTGTAATTTTGTTTCTTCCTAGTATATTTTTAAAGACAGCAACCTGTTACAGTTTTTTAATATATTTATTGATGTCTGATGATGCTCGGTTTTCTACGTGTTTAGAACATGGACAGGGGGTTTAATTATGTAAGTATGCAGAATAAAATTCCTTTTTATATTCGACTGAAAATTAACGACGAAATATTGGATTGAAATGCAGATTCACCCCGTGAAAATAATTCTGGCAACGCCTATATCCACATATGAAACAAAATAGATAATAATGAATTTTAGAATTAGCAATTACCTATACGAATTTAGCAACTTTGTAATTAACTTTAAGACGAGGTAACGTTTGTTTTTCGGGAAGTCAAATTTGTGCTGATACTTGGTAATTCTCGTTTAATCGTCAAAGCAGTATTATCTATTTTATGTAGAACTGGAGTCCGCTCGCGGCTTCGTGTCATTCGAGACATATTAATTATTATTATTATTTATCTATCCCTTTACCAAATTTATTTCAGATCCTCTCAGTAGTTTATACATTGAGTTATAAATATTCATTCATCCATCCATCCTCACAAACTATCTGATTTATAAATTATATAGGATTTGTAAATCATTTCGCAATAACATAACTATTTCTAAACTAATTCAAAGTTGCATTGAAATTCAAATACACTTCCCGGCATTAATATAATATTTATACATAGCAAATAATTGGCTAAAGCGGTATCGGAGCAAATGGCCGTTAGTTAACCGTGAAATGTTTCTAGTATTGCGTTAGCTTTATGATATTATTATCAAGCTGTAACATCTCTGTGGCGCCATCTATTATCGCCGTTCATCTGATGTAGCTTCTAAATGTCTGTTTTAGTACACAGATGTCACTTAACACAGTTTAATGTTATAAACTCATAGATATTCTGACACGTCTTATACTATTACTAACTGATTTTGCAAACTTTCTTCTGCCATATATATATGTAAATCCGGTTTTCCCGTAATAAAATCGTTGTCCGAGATAAAAAAATATCTCACTAGTAACACCATTATATAATTTACAATTGTGCCCAGTTTCATCTAAATCAATCAAGTACTTTCAGAGTTGCCATATTAATTAGCAACTTGTTATCCCGCGAAAATGGAGGCGTTTTCCGGAATAAAAAGTGTCCCATAACCGTCTTAGGTAATTGGACTATCCAACATAAAAATATTTTATAAACTCGCACCCTTAGTGCCTGAGATTAACGCAACGTAGACGAATTTAAGCGTTCACAGCCTGGCGGATTGTTTCTATTGTAACCGATCGAGTAAGTTAAGCAAGAGCGGGCGCGATCAGCAGGAGAATAGGTGACGGCTAGAGCCAAAAAAAATCATGAACGCTTCCGTGCATCGAAGGCACATAAAGCCTTCGTTCCCGGTTAATGTCGTAAATAGCAATCGTTACGCCGGAGGCCTAAGGGCAGCATAAAAACTTCCGACACTTGGTTTGGTCACTAACCCCCTCCACCAATCCCCATTGGAGCAGCGTGGTGCAGTTTGCTCCAGGCCACTTTATGATCAGGAGAGACCCGTGCTCAACAGTGAGCCATCGATGGGTGGAACCCAGCAGCCAGACGAATTTAACAGCCCTTGTAAACGAACAATTCAAGTCAATAAATTCTGCAATTAAAATGTACTTACCACTCCCAAAGATGAACCAGGCAATCGAACATGACACAGCCGTGCTCCGTGCTGATGCAGGAAGCCGCTGGTGCCGCCGCCATCTTGGATTCCTCTCCCTCGTAATTATTATTAATTAAAAACATCCAAACGTCTGTTACTCAATCCAATTACAATTCAAATAGTTTACGCCATCGCAGCGAACAGCTCCTATTAATCTGAAAAAGACATAAAACAGCAATTAGAAATTTGTAAAAGTACTTCAGATAGAAGTTTGAGAAGATTTATAAAATAAAAGTGAAAATATTTATTCCAATATATCTTAATATAGAGTATTACGATGTAACTTAAATAGCAGCCATAGACTTTTTTTCCCCCGGCACTTTAGGTGAAGTACCTGGGTATGTAGGATTTTTACCCACTAAAACCCCCCCGGTGGCGTTTGGTAAGGACTATGGGATCTCCGAGGAACACGACCGAAGAGCAGTGATAGCCTAGTGGTTTGTACATTGATCTCTCCAATCCACCAATCTCCACCAATTCGCATTTGGCCCGCGTGTTGTGCTATGATCTGTACCTCTCACATTGTGAGTGGAGACCCGTGCCCAGTAGTGGGACAGTTATGAGTTGCTAACTCTAACTTTAATTCCAATATCTATAAAATCTATATCGACATATAAAAATGAATGTTTGTGAGTTTCGTTTGTCCTTTATAGATTCTGATGGTAAGAGATAGAGCACTGAAGTCTTTAGCAACTTTGTACAGGAGTATCTGGAATAGGTTTTCGCACCGAAATTATATCGATCAGACGGGTGACGAGTTGATAACTAACAACGTGCGGCGGGTACCGCTAGTCTTCAATATATTAGATGTACAGGTTTACATGTACAGGTTTAGATAACTCAAATGATTTCTAAATGGTAATAATAATCATTTTCCTACGATAGAGAAATGATAAATTGCCTTGCAGTCCACCTGAATGCAATAAACTACTATCCCCAACATAAAATAGGAAGTGAACGTAATCTTTCCTATCTTCAACATATTTCGCAGGATTGTTTATTAAATTAACTATCAAATGTACGTAGCATACAAATAGAATCATAAATTTTGTAACTCAATTAAGCAACTCTATTTTACTAATATTATAAATGCGAAAGTTTGTGAAGACGTTTATATATTTCGATTTTTGTCTGTCCGTCACGAAATCGTTGAACGGAATAAGATGAAACTTGGCACACCGACAGACCACATTCAGGGAATTAATTATGATGAATACATTTGGTCATGGTTGTAGATTCCTTTGGGATGATATGCACGTTTATATGTTAAACGGATTAACGTGAAACTTGGCACAGGGATAGATTATCGTCTGGAATAACAGAAGCTGTGGGCAGAATCTAGTTTTATATGCATTATATTATATCTACATAGGTACTGGAAGTTTATTTTTACTTCTGGTTTTGTAAGACAAGACTTAATTTTGTGTTGTTTATCTATACTAAAATTATAAAAAGGAAAGGTTTTTTGTAAGACGTATACAGTAACTGTACAGACGTATACAAAAACTACTAGACCGATTTCGAAAATTCTTATTCCAACGTACATTGGAATCTTAGGAACTCCATAGGCTAAATAATCTCCCGGAAAATGAAAAGTATTTTTCCGTGACTAAAGAAAAAGGGGTTAAAAAACGTTTTAAAATTTGCGGTTCTATCCAAATAAATAAAGGGAGAATGTAAATTCCTGGTTCCTAAACAACTAAAAACAATACACGTAATTTTTTTTAAGGAGAGCGGAAGAGAGCCAGAAATATAAAAACCTATGCTCGAAAAAATTTAGAACTTCGCTGGCTTAAAGTGGTGCAACATACAATCTCCAATTAAACCTTTTACATCCTTCACCAAGATGTTCGATCTCTTGGCGAATAGGACTATTTACTCTGTCCCTTTCTCTTCCTCTCTCTCTTACTCCGTCTCTTTACTGTCCGTACTAACAGCATAACGCAAGACTAAAAAAATATATCTAAACGAAATGATATTCTAGTCCGGCCACGCAATACATTGCTACTAGAGGTCCTGCGTATTGATCAGAATTACGGCCGAGACACAAAATAGGTCATCCAACTCCGTTACACGACACTAAAAATTTACCTACTACATTCACATTTGGAAATGCCTACAGCCCAGTTGGTGTACAAAGTAAGTGGTCAGTAAAGTTAAGCAAGAAAGTATGATGACGGTGAGTGGTAGTTTGAATGTTAAATAATGTTAATTTAATTTAATGTCTGAAGTTTTACTAAACCGTCCTGGGGCTTCTTAAGGAGCCCACGGCTTTATGTGCAATGTCAATATCTACATATACATATGTATATCGATGACGAAAAATAATAAGGGCGTTAAAGGCTCTTTAAAGTAACTCATAAGACGCCCTTAGTACGTATTTATTATTTTCCGTATGAGGGCGAAAGCGTTAAATTAAATTAATAATAATGTTAAATAATGTTTCGCATATAATGTTTCTATAATTTATTTTATTTGAGTCTCAATTGAAGTTAAAATGTGTACGAAAAGCGATTTATTAACTATTCCTAGATATTGCGGAGTTTTGGCCACTAACTCCATGAACCTGAAATGGAGCATCATGGTATTATGCTCTAGACCAGGGGTTAGCAAACCGCGGCCCGCAGGCCGCATGCGGCCTTTTGAACATTTCTAAATTATATTTTTTATGCTTACAAAGTCAAATGCTGTCAACATATTAAATAATACAACATAAAAAAGAATTTAGATACATAAAATATATGAAAACTTTACATAGTAACTCTAAAACGTTAAGTAGATTTGATTAAGTATAAACAATGCATATCTATGTGCGGCCCTCTAGCAAAAATCAAATTTAAAATTGGCCCTTTCACTCAAAAGGTTGCTCACCCCTGGTCTAGACCTTCTCATTTTTGAAGAAAGACCTGTGTAATTAATAGGTAGTTCTCGAATACAACCATCAATTTTTCTGATAACAATAAGAGTACAAGCATATAACCCAAGTGAGCTGCCAAATCAATGTTAGTATTGATATTTAGTCTTTTGTGTTATTATAACAATATTGCTCTTAGTGGTGTAAGTACATATATTATTTGAGGCTAGTGGTAAATTTATAGAAAGAAGATTCATAAGCGTTCTAGTAATAATTTAGAATCTAGGGTGAATTATAACAATAGAAATCCATTATGTTGATTTTTGCTACGTTCTAAATCCGAGTGGTGTGTATTCTACTTTTTTTTGTAAATTTGTGATGTAACAATTCATCTTCTAGGATTCTTGTATAGCTAAGATTGTCTTAGCGCTAGTGTTTTTTTTCTGTGCTAGCCAGCATAATAAATTAGCATAAGATAATGTAATAGGCTCGCTTTAAGACTTATTGTGCCACGCCTGAAGTATGGAGTAGCTATGAAATACAAGGTTCTATTTAGCTAAGAGTTAACATAAAGGCATGAAGATTGAGGCCAGGGAATACGTCACCTGGAAGTAAAATTGTGTTTCAATTTTCTTCAAAGCAAAAGCTCAAATTTATGAAGAATGTAACTTAGTAAAATATAACGTTCATTGTACCTAAATAGAAACTCTTTGATGGCCCATTACTGAGCCTCCTCATCGCTAAGGTCGCTTTGACCATAGTCTACCACGGTTTCAGTTGGTAAAGGTATTTGTGGCCAATAAACGTGTCTGACGTTTTACTAAACCTTCCTGGGGCTTCTTAAGGGGCCAACGGCTTTATGTGCAATGTCAATATCTGTATATCGTCGACGAAAAATAATAAGGGCGTTACTCTTTAAAGTAACTCATAAGACGCCCTGCGTTTCTGCGTTTTCCTTTTTTTTAATTATAACCTAGAAGTTCTCTTTAAGGTATAAAATAGCGAAAGAATTTTTATAAGTGATATTACCAGGGTATTTAACATAAAAACTCACATATAAATTTTTTTGCAGGATCGCCAGCAAAATCACAAATCGAGAGAGAGAAATATCTACGTTTCAAAGTAAAACATGAATTGCTAATATTGAAATAAAATATCGAAGGAACGATCTTTGATCCCAAGAAGACCCCAATGAGAATTTAATTTAGAAGTAATTGCTTACTGCTCCGATTTGCTTCAAATAAGACGGCCTTTAAGGAAAAACCAAAGTTTGGCTTTTTATAACTTGGCATTTTGCGTAATATTAATTTTAAGGCTTCTTTAAGAAATCCTTATTTTTATAATTACTTTGTTTACAAACTCGTTGATATTTTTTTTAGTGAATAGCCAACATTTGAACGTTTGCTCATCGCAGAGTAAAAATTGGTCTCTATGGTCCATATCAGAAGCAGCAAAGGTTTTCAAACTTTCCGCAACGACGATTTCTTTGGCGGTACCAACCGTTCTCCATGGTAAAGTTATAATAGAAAGTTATAATAATGGTACCCACCACGTGTGTGGTACACGTGGCAGATACCATTATTTTCTCATCAGATTTAAGTGTCTCGAAGGGCCCTCTACGTGGTGGTTCTGTATCCCCAAGCACGCCTTCCAAAAAATCCACTAACATCGGGACTGGATGGGATTCATAATAATATTGTAGTAATTTAACATATCAAAATAGTAATAGTTATGATTTAAACGTTGGTCTAACGAACGGGAGATCCTGGCTTCGCATTCTGCACGCACCTCTAATTTAAAATTTATGAACTTATTATTAGAAGTTCCTTATCAAAGGAAAGGAAATTAAAATTAACAGTGCCCGATAAAGCTCTCGTAGGTGTATGTCTAATAATCCACACTTGGCCTGCATAGTAGATATTCGCCTATTCCCGCAGTAAGAAGAAACTCCAGTCCAGCACTAGGACAGTTATGAGTTGCAATGGATGAATGGTAATATTATTATGATAAATATAAACCTCAAGTGAAGCCCCACTGCAGCTACTGTCGCCTCTTACGTCACACTGGTCTGCTACGCCAGACCATAGGGAAGGATTAGTATTCCAGGCCGACCCAATCAGGTCAACGTACTGAGATGATTTCATTAATACAAATCCATAATACAATCTAATGCTATTATTTGGATTATCAATCACGTTTGCTATTACCAATAGAATGTATTATACTAAATCGGTTATCAAGATGGTACACATATTGATTATGTTATATATCGAAGAATTACAACTAACGACAAACACATACAAATAACTTATTGCATCGACCAATTATTTAGTCATGTTTAGGTATTGCCACGTTTTAATTTTAAGATTTATTAATTCTTATTGAGAATGAATTACCAAAACTCAAATATGAATAAGCTTTTTCCCTAAAATTGCATCTAAGTTTTATTTTAATCAGTCTATTCGTATACAAAAAATACATAGGCTGACATTTTCATGACAAAATATTCATTGAAGTACCCAGGGCCGCAACGTATGGCCAAGTGTTGCAAAACTTTAATCACTCAACTTGGCGAGCATTCGCCTGCGGAATGACATTTTGTGATTAATGAATCTCTCGCTCGATACACAAAAAACAGTGCACAAAATATGTAGATAGATAGCGCCGTTATCTTATTTTAATTTAACAAAGTGCTCGTTCGATGTATTTGATCGCTTAGTGTTCGGAAAAGTTAAGCAAGCAGGCGCGGTCGGTTGTTTGGTGGCCCCTTTATGCGAACATTTCTTCAGCAATATTACTCATTTGATATTTACACCCAGACACACAGGACAAACATTCCTGCTCATCACAGAAAAGTTTGAACTTGGTGGGAATCGAACAAACGACCTTCGGTCTAGCAGTCAGATTCGCTAACCACTAGACCAACCGGCCTGTCAACAAATATAATAATAATACTTTACTGACATATTTTATTACTCCTAGAATATAGTCGTCTTAACGACAAATTTATGTCTCGGCACATACCAGCTCACTTGAAATGGGGGCTGTTGTTTTCTCTAGTTCGTTCGTAGCCAAAATACAGAAATATTCCAATACAATGCAGTAATATGGAATTAAATTTTTCTTTCGTCTTATGAGCATGTCAGTTAAGAATTCTTGTGTGTATGATTCTTGCATAGTGAAAATTAAAAACACCGCACTTGAGCTCGACTGACTACCAGAATATAGTCCCTGAATTACAATGACAAAGACAAGGAACAGAGGAAATGATTAATGCTTTTCCATCAACCTGAAAATGAAAGTAAAATCTTGCAAATGAAAAAGTATCATCAGGACTCAACCGGAAAGTGAAAAATGTATTGTATGTAATGAAATAGGTTGTATTAAAATAATAAAAAAAAAAACGCTACCAAAGATCTATCGCTATCTCATTTACACTCTTTCGGGATTTTGTAATATAGTATGAAGAAATTAGGCATAACATTATACATAACAGTACTAACTGGCAAATATCTCACTTCACACACCGGTGAATCTGCGGGCACCGATTTCCTTTATCAAAATGTTGTTTAAACCTAACTGTCAGAATTTTATTTCAAAGGTACACTGCCTCAAACGACTTTTCTATAAGGAAAAGAATTTAAAAAATACCATTTCCAGATTATTCCGAAAATAGTACGAGCGCCACATCACAAAACTGTAATAAAATCAGTTTTAGACATTTCTCAGTGGTCGTAGCAGATGAAAACGGACGAAAACTTCTTTCAGTTGAATTTTTAACTTTTCTTTGCCGAATATGATACTACTTTTTAACATAGAATTTCTGTACTACATGTAAATTTGAATGTAAATATTTATATGTATTTAGGTTATGTCGTACGTTTTTCGATGAAATAGTAATTACATATATGTATGTCTGAATCACAGACGTGATATTTCATTGTAACTTATTAAAACGGGAGTATCTTTTTTATGCCTTGAATTTAACAGGACTAGTTCTGCCCGCGGCTTCGCCCGCATCATGTATTGATAAAGAGTAGCTGATGTGTTATTCCAGACGCACTGAAACGCAAATATTATTACGTGCACAACATCCCAGAGGAACCTACAATCGGAATAAAATCTAACTTATTTTAATTCCCTGGATGTGGTCTATTTGTGTGCAAAGTTTCATCTTAATCCGTTCAACAGTTCGTGCGTGAAGGAAAGACCAATATCCAAACACATTAAATTTACACACAAATTCCATTTTCTGCGATTATTCATAAAAGTCATTTTAATTATGACGTCCAAGACCGTAATTAAAAGTAAAACGCTGTAGTTTGTTTCACAGTACTTTTTCTATATGTACGGCCCTATGGCCAAAATATTGGGTGCCAAACATAGCTTGTCAGATTAGTTTAAGCCATAAACCGGTATCTGAATAACGGTAATTGGTCGGAGCTTACGACAACAATCCGAAGGGCGTGAGAGTGACAGTGAAAGTGACTCTTCCAGTGCATTACACCCACATTATCCACAACTTTCGGATAACTATGACTGGTTAGTAACTACTGTAGAGGAATTAAACTAGAAATCACCACGAGTCTTTAATATGACCAACAATAATTTTAAAGCTATGGGTGAAAGGGGTTATAGTCCACCACGCCACGCCACCACGCCGTCCAAGAGCTGATTGTAGACAGCAAACATTCGCATACAACCAGATCAATATTATTATATTATATTACTTATGTGTGATCTGTTTGCGCTACACACTACAAAAAACAGCTGTCTCTTTACCTATCTGAACATCTGATGTACATGAACTCACATTATTTTCACGTTAGGTTCATATTGAAATACCAAGTCCATAAAGGCAAAAACCTTCTTTGATATACTCAAAAGTCATTTCGCAAAATCGATTCCTGAGAATATGTTCATAGGCTGAGATCATTAAATTAAATTAGACCAGACGCTAACGTGTAACGTGGTAACTTTAACCATTTTTTGGCCCAACCGCTATTACGCATAAAACTTAAGGTCTTTATAAATATTTAACAGTATAGATTGGTACTATTTTAAGGATATGAACATAGAAATAAAATTACCTGAAGTACCATGCTCTCAATAAGCTTTAAAATACATCTGTGACGACTGAAGATAACCAACGTTGCCTGGTAATTTATTTCATAGAACTGTTATAGTTACGAACACTATTGCTTGGTCTTATTGTATGTACGATTGTTGCTTATTGTGACGAAATTTCACATCAATCATAACATTTCATCGATGTAGTGATGTATGTAATTTACAGTATGTTATTATTTACAATCAAAATAAGAAGGGACGTTGCCCTCGTCTAACTTGAGATTGCCTTTGATGGCAATATATTGGCACACAATCTTTTTAAATCGGAAAAAAAAAGAAAAACTTTTATTCGAGGGAACTTAATTTATAAACAGATAAACTTAAAACTACAGATAAGTTTAAAATTGAGTTCAATCATTATTATTTGTGTGTAACCTACAAACAAAATTATAGGTTATAGTAATAGGTTCCCTCGATAGGTCCAGCACTCGGATATACCGATTTTCAGTGCTGGCCTATAATAATAGTAGCTTAGTATAGAGAGATATAGAGAGAATAATAAGACGTTTTAATCAACAACAATTGCCATTTTATCCATATATTTATGGCTTACTATTGAGGTCATTATAACAATCTTAGTAATAGTATAAATATACGAAAGTTTTTGAGGATGGATGGATGTTTGCTACGCCTACACGCAAAACTACACAAAGTATCTAATAAAGTGCGGTACAGAGATGGACTGAAATATCACTTATGCAACTTTTTATCAACGTTTCTACCAGATAGGTGACGCCGCGAGCATACGCTAGTATATCCTAAAAATCATTGGGTAACGATCAATATCTATTAAACTGCATTTTAATACTAGTACCTGATTAAAAAATCTTCAAAATTGTGTCGCCATAAATTGAGTATTTTCTGGAGAATTCCAACATCCTACTAAATTTACAAATGTGAAAATGTTGCAAAGATGAATGGATAGATATTCGTCACACTTTCCGGCAAACACTACAAAACAGATTTAAATGAAATGTAGCTCCCAGCTTTTAGTTTAGAATACTACATAGGCTAGATTTTATGAACACAAGGCCTTGGAATTAAAACCGGCGAGATCTTGTTCTCACAAAATTCTGTAAAAACATAAAATGACGAACTCTTTGCAAATACGTAAATTGCTTTTAGATATTAAGTACGTGTCAAGAATGAAAACATTATAAACACTATTGTTAACAAAAAAAAAAAACACGGCACATTTATTCACTCGTTTGGAAGTAATATTTCAAGACCGATTCGAATTAAAATATTGGTGAATGTAATGGATTACGTGATGGTGGATAAAGGTAAACAATTTTAGAAAAGCTATGAAATACGAAAGAGTGAATAATATTCTATTAAAACTAACGGTATGCTTTCGTGACGCCATCTTTATAGCAGGGAATTTAAAGCGCAATTGAAATGAATAAGTCAACAAATACTGCCTTGTCTGCAATTTGATAACGCACAAAGTATATTCCAAAAATTTAAAACAGCTCTCAAATCTGTTAAGCCATTTCCGACAGTGGTCACATCCGCACGGACAAACGTACAAACAAAAATAATAAGAATTCATTGTCTTGGAATCTTTTACGTTTATAAAGACCCCTTGTGCCCTACAAATATTTTTTCTGAAATTTCTTCCATGTACCGAAATCTATGGGTTAGAAATTTAATATTAAGTATGAAGTTTTATAGATAATATCTGCAAATAGTAATAATCTTCTACAGATTAACAATAAACGCCAGAGAAGGTTAGATAGATTCAGTTGTTGCATAATTTTCATCTGTATTATAATGATATCATTACATACATACATATATGACAATGATTGAACAAGTAACTAAGGAATCTTCGAGAATGTGTCTTAAGTTTCACGTTTTCTCAAGAAAATTCCAACATCCTACTGTAAACATAAATGCGAAAGTTTTAGAGTATGGATGAATACTTAGTACGCTCTTATGCTAAAACTACTAAACGGATCCGCATTAAATTTGGTAAAGAGAGAGATTATAGTCTGGAATAACACATAGGCACATTTTTACCAACGTACCACGCGGGCGAAGTCGTGGGCGGACAACAATTCATAAAGTG
>DWJZ01000572.1:0-30597 GCA_018249125.1 Asbolis capucinus
CGGAGTCTCACATAACCCATCCTTCTCCCCGAGGGTGGGTATGCATAAAGCATTTCCTCCTGGAAAGAAAAAAAAAAAAAAAAGGCTTTCGATGAATTCTTATAAATATTTTTTTACGTATAGTTAAGTATTTCGATAATTTAAATTAAGGTCACTTCACACCTTTGGGGTTTGCAACCTGTAATGGAGAACCTGAATTTATAAATAAATAAAAAAATCTTAATACATTTATAACTCAAGTAGGGACTTTGTAGTGTAAAATTTTAACTTTCGTTAAGTGAGCTTTTGATTCCTAAGATGAAATAAACAATTTTCGTTTCATTTCATTTCATTACTTACGAAACTATCAATTTTTGTATTCTTCACAATAAGTAAAAGCCAGTTTTAATAGTGTTAGTTACGTAATTAATTTCATTACACAGGTATTAAGTAACCACTGAAATTCCATCTAGCTTCAAGCCCTTTTACAAGGCATATTACAACACTTAAGGCCTCGGGTGACTAGGCACAGTGCGAGGGTTACAGGCCAAAGTTTACCACGCTGGCCAATTGCTAATTGGTAGACTGCGCACACTTTCGAGAACCTTATTGGGAACTAGGAATGCAGGTTTTCTCATGATGTTTTTCTGCAAGTGTTAATCAACTTCTGATGCGTACATAACACACCGTCTGTACTTCTTCCTATACTTAACCTTGCGGAAATGGGCAATGTTTGAGCCTGGACCTTCTGTTCGAAACACCAACATTCAAATCCTTATTACTTCATAAAGGCATATTAAGTTCTCAAAATTCCATCAACCTCACTGTTGCGTCTTTGAATGCTCCAGAATATTCTGGAACAACCCA
This sequence comes from Asbolis capucinus, assembly GCA_018249125.1. Taxonomy (NCBI): domain Eukaryota; kingdom Metazoa; phylum Arthropoda; class Insecta; order Lepidoptera; family Hesperiidae; genus Asbolis; species Asbolis capucinus. The sequence goes on from DWJZ01000572.1 coordinate 847, forward strand.
GAATCTCTCGTTACCTGTTTAATTAACCGCAGCCGCGATCCAGTAATTAATTCGTAAGGCCACCCGCTTCTATGCTTGTCACATAAATTCCTCAAGTTCATGTTATGCCTACCCGAGAATAGGGTGACCATGTTGTTAGAGAAGTATTGAATTGAGCCCTATATGTATACTGAGCCCTTTATCTTACAGTAAATACGTCTGTACTTACTGGAGGATCATAAAGACAGAATACAAAACCATATATTTTTTATTTGTTAATTTCTAAGTTTCATCTTAATTTTAATCATCATCTTAATTTGTTCAACGGTTCGCGCGTGAAGGAAACAAACATCTTCACAAACTTTCACATTTATAATATTAGCAGGAATATTTTAACTATACTACTGCAGGATTTATAGATTTCTAATAAATAATATTCCTATCCGTGTTACAAGATAACAATTTAATTTACCGTGACTGCCTTCACGTCATAGATAAGGGTTCACGCTGTATAAACTAAGGAACTGGGTCAACATGGCACGCAGCTAGGCATTTACTTAACCGTAGGTCAAAACTTATTAACAGTATTAAAGTCCGGGGCGCAAGAATCGATTTAAGTTGCATTTCATCAACCATAATATATTTTATTTGCCATTTAAAAAAAGGTTTTTTTTTGACAGATCAGACAGGCTATCTTCGTCCCTGCCACCATCGAATGGTATTACGGGAGTTTAAATATGTAAGTAATTATTTGTCTGTGGGTAGTTTTATTCTTATATAATTATAGTGTTATGTAGTTACTGTTCTTATATAATTAACATCTTAATATTTTTTATTATTGTTATGTATGTTATGTAATGTCCCTATATAACTATAATCACAATTGTTTATGTCTTCATCATTGCTTTCTGTTTCTGTCGAAAGTTAGGCTGATATAGAATGCTATTAACATTAAGCCAGCCTTTTATATTAATAGGTATACGGTATAGAGTATGATATGATGTAAATAGTTTTTTTTACCGTAGATAAGTTACCGCTTGACTACGATCCCACCTGATGGTAAGTGGCGGTGAAGTCTTTGATGGTAAAGCGCATTAACTTAGTAGAAGCCTATTCACTCTTGACTTGAAGACATTTACATTGTAATCAAACGGGAACACCGAAGCGGTCAACTTATTCCAATCCTTCGCGGTACGGATGATAAAAAACGAGGCAAAGCGCGTCGTTCGTACAGGCGGGATGTTATGTTTATGTTATAATAATAATCTCCTGGTTATTCTAAATTACCACACATCAACTCAGTTATTTTAATTATTTGTAGTACTTTATTTAATCTTCTTCATAAACTTCAACACCTTTCTTTGTCTTCCGCCTTAGACGGGAAAACTTACAGAATTATGTTAATTTGTTCGCTACTTATAAAACTTTGCTCGTCTACACCAGTTTCGTGTGACAGTGTTGCAAAGTGATTAATATTTAATGCAGAAGTTAGGGAAGCTAGGTAGGATTTTTATTTGAACTTGAACTTTTGTGATATAAGGTGTCTTACGTGGCTTTAGAATTAATGGGTTTTCATGCAACAATTCTACCTCATATTCAGCCCTTTCAATCTCAAATCAAACACTTTGCTTATTTTAAGGTTCTTCGTGTGGAATATTTCTATATCCAAAGATTAACTAGCTCTGCTAGTGTTTTAATCTTAAAAAAATACCAAATATTAAAAAAAACATAACGAATCATTTCGGTAGAAAGTCTATGAATGTTATAATTCATTTTAAAACTTGACTTTAAATGATTTTTCAAATATTAAAATGAGAACATCATCACTCACTCGCGAGACCACATCTCGAGTAAAACAAACATCCATATTGACACACCGAGCAAGAAGCTATGAAGTAACATATAAAAAAACCTGTCGAATTAAGAACCTCCTTATTTTTTGAAATCGTATAAAAATATGTATAGTTTAAATACAATAATTAAAACATGCATCCACATGCCATTGTTTTTCACCTAGTACAACTGGGAAAACCAGGTCCAATTTTAATTGGCTGAACTTTAAAAATATGTGTTATTTTTTATTCACATGTACCTTCAGGGAAGCTTCCTTACCGCATCTGTCATCACTCTAGCAAAACCTAAAATTACTCATGATACAAACTATGTATTTAACTTTATCTATAATTTATAATAAAAAAATAGGAAAATCCCATAATTATCCTTAAAACATACTTACCCTACACAATGTAAAGGCGACCAAATTACATATCGATGTTAAAGACATATTTGAGTTAAGGATTCGTTCTTGTGTGATGGTATTAAGGACGTTAATACAATAGCAGATTTAACGTACAAGTGAATATTTTAAATTGTCACTTCACGTTTGACGTTTCGAGACAATTATGGCGTACGTGTCAACGGTTATGCTAAATTAGGTCCTTCTATATACATTCTAGGGCTTAGTTTAAATTTGCTTAATTAGTTCTTATACAAATCAAATATATTCAGCGAATCAATGTACTGATATAAAATAGGCTTAATCATACATCTACACAAATAAATAAAATGTGTCTGTTTGTAATATTAAAATTATCACTTTTTACTATATGCATTTGTATGTATACTTGGTACATTTACTAACATTTTTTGTCTGTCTATTTCGCAGCTTATCTCTGGAATAGCCGGACCGATTTTGACAGGAGTTTTACTGGCAGATAGTTGAGTTAATAAGTCTTATATTTCTTATATGTAGAATGATACATTATTATCCGTAAAATCTGCAAACAGAACAATAACTTTTTTCATAAATTCCACGTTGATAAAGTTGCGGGCACAGCCAGAAATTTTATGAACTCTGTTATAATGTCTTGTCAAATGTAAAAATGTAAAATCTTGTCAGAGGAGTGGCAAAACCAATTGTAAAAATGGCTATAGAGTAAAGATCTCTTCAAAACTGAGTACTTTCAAACTGAACAAAAATTAACAAACATATTTTAAACAATAACCCACACAGGTCGCAGGTCGAAGCGCTTAGGTCGTTGAAGTATCACTATTTTAGGGGGAACGGAGTCTTGTTAAAAGATACGATACGATACGGAAGGTTGGAACAAGGTGTAATGTAACAGTTTTTATATAAAATCTTTTATTATTTTCCGACTTTTCTTTGCGCAACAATATTGTAGCTTTCAGGTATTACCGTTTGCTTATAATGTAATATAAATGTGAAGAGTAAATGGGATTTTACTAAGTTAGTATGCTTAACTATCAAAGACTACGTCACCACTTATCATCCATCCGATGGTTTCGTAGTCAAGCGCAAATTTATTTAATATAAAAAAGGCCAAAATGGCAATGATTTACGGAAGAATGCAGAACGTAACAGTGCATTGGTTACATATCTTACGATAACAGGCTAGTAGGCTCTGAAAGCATAATCTACCACTTTTCCAAGCCTTAAGCAGGCAAACGAATAGCCGATCACCGCCTTTTACGTATCCTGCAATCGGGTGCAATTACAATTTTTTTACGAGGATTGCTCATAGATCGTTATTTCGTATTAGCGAAAAAGTTTCGCTGCAAGAAAGTGCACAGTATCAATCAGCGAGAGTTGAGCAAGCGATTACGTACATATGTTATTTTTAGGATATTTTTAGACATAAAACGATATTTTGTGCTATTGTTGCTGATCGTTTGCTGCCTGCTCGCTGTTTGAAAATTTATCTCGTAGGTCTGCGGGTAAATTACCTATGCTTCCCATTGGACTTTGGCGATAATAACAGAGACACCAAAGTTCCAAAATGGAAAAGACAGAAAAATAAATAAAACAGTGCAACGCTGAAGCGAGCGTTGTCAAAAATGATACCATCAAAAACAAAACTTGAACCAAGTTTTGCAACTCAGTTCTTCTGGCGTCAAAAGTTGTAAGATCTATTGATTCAATAGATTGGATTGGCAATTGTACTAAACAATCTAATTAAATATAATATGTATTATTAGTTAAATATATTGAGGTTACATGCGATGCTACAACAAAGTTATAGGGAGGTCGTAAACGACCTGAACAGCTTCGAAAAAGGATGTTACGTACGTTGGTTACCCAGCACGTTTTCATTCAAACAAAACATATTGGTAAAACACCTACCATCACCTAACATTAGGCATTAAGTTTTACCTTTTGTTTCTTCTAAAAAAATGAATAAATAAATATTGCTGCTGGACGGGAGACAGAACAAAAATGAGAATAACTAAAACCTGGGAACAAATCTGACGTCTATTACATCACGAACGGTTAAAAAATAAACAACTATAAGCAGCTTTTAATAGAAAATTCAAACACATTCCTCCTTGAAATGGGTGTATCGCAATACGAATCAAATTGCGGCAAATTGATTGTCAAAAATAAATCCTTTATCTTGGCAAAATAAAGATCATGTTAGGGGATTATTTGGTAAAATCGCAATTTTCTGTCGGAGTAGAGTGAAAAATCACTATGCTAAGCCATATACATAAGCTGGGGAGAGTGAAAATAAAACAATGTAAAACATTTCATTTCTGCCATTCTTATTCGTTACATTACTGAAGGACGAATTATTTATTTCATCCCATAACGAAGAAACTACAGGGTTCCATTTTCTCTTGTTATTATGTATTTATTATATAACAAAATCTTAAAATGTATGTTGTAATAAAATATTGTAATGGTAAGTATGTATTATTATTGTAAAGAAAAAATATATAAAAAAGTAACAGTCTATAGATAACATTCATCTATAACTTATATATTATATATTATTATTACGTGTATTAATATTATGTGAAAGTTTGTAAGGATTGATAGATGAATGTTTGGTTTGCTACTCTTCCACGCAAAAACTACTGGACAGATCAAAATGAAATTAGGCACAGAGATAGATTAAAGTTTGGAATAACACTTTTTATCAACCTGCCTACCATGCGAGCGAAGCCGCGGGCGGGACCGAATGTTATAAATGCAAAAGATTGTGAGGTTGGATTTGTTCCTCCATTACGCAAAAACTGCTAAACGGATCTGAATAAGGTTTGACACAGAGATAGATTGTAGTTTGGATTAACGAAAAGACTACTTTTTATCAACATACCACGCGGGCGAAGCCGTGGGCAGACTCTAGTATTTCATAAAACATAATTATTATTGGGAAGCGTTGCCAAAGAAACGCAAGACAATAGATTTCATTGCGATAAAAAATATTGGGACAAAGATCAAAGTTTTAACAAAAGATGTTCGCGGAATTTTCTTTTTTTAAAAGTCTTTCATATCATAGTCTTTTGAAAAAGATGAAAATTGGAATACGCGTGTAATGGAAGTAATTGTTATGTCGTTTTATTTTTAATGATTGGTTAGGAATATATCAGTTATTTTGAAACTCTAAAGGGTTCTCACGATTAATGTTATTTATTGTCATAATTCAGGCAAGACATGTCAGTTTCATTACCTTTTACCGTTGAAGTCAAAATTTTACCAGATCAAATTCTACGAAGAAAGAATTCGATATCCATCCTACCGTATTATATGTACATTATACAGAATATGTAGCATTGTTAAAAGCAAGTAAAAAATTCCCTTCTTCATTAGAAAATTACACAAAAGAACACAGTAATTTTTGACAGACCGGTTGTTTTAGTGGTTAGTGAACCTGACTGCTACACCAAAGGTCGCGGGTTCGGTTCCCATCCAGTTCAAACTTTTCTGTGTTGAACAGGAGTGTTTGTTCTGTGTGTCTGGGTATAAATATCTATTTAAAAATGTATATTTTTGTTTATCAGTTGTCTGATCACCATAGTATAACCTGACGCTTAGTTCATATCAGGGAGTGTGTGAGTTGTCCAAAGATATTTATTTATTATATATTTATTTATAGCATAGCAGGTAGTATTATAGCATAGCAAAATCATCATACACATATAATATTCAAAGTTATGACCAATATTAAAAAAATAACTATTACTTGCTTTAGCGAAAGAAAACATCGTGAGAAAATCTGCACTCCTGAGAATTTCCCATAAAGTTTTCGAAGGTGATTGATGTTTATCCAGCCCTTGGCCAGGGTGGTGGATTATGCTTTTTGACCCGCATATCACATGAGGAGACCCGAGCCCAGCAGTGGGACACTTATGGGTAACAATGATGATGATAAGAAAAAAAATTCGATTCGTCGGTAAACAAAAACTCAATATCAAAATGTGAAAAGTACGTAGCGCGGAAAAGGCACATACCATATGTTATGTAAGAAGGACACATCTGTTAGTTTTCAGTTAAAAGTGTTTTTTTCACACAGTTCAAAAAAGGGGAAACGACACACTTTTGCAAATAAGTAAAATATGTAAAACAGAGAATGCATTTGATTAATTACTTTGTCCATAGTAATTACGTAAAATTAAAAAAATGTTTTTTTCCTAAAGCGTTCATAGCCCAGCGGTTTACGTCGAAACTAAAATATCATAGTAAGCAATAGCCGACTATCGGTAGGAGTATGAGTGACCATTAGAGGTAAAAATTATCGAGTGCTTCCGTGTTTCAAAGAAGAAGAAATACAACTTGAGGAAAAACATTGGCTACTTTATTTTGCATAAAAAGGTTGGTAGGGCTTGAAATGGGGCATGAAAGTTTGTATGGAAGTTCTTTATTATCAAGAGAGAAGGATGTACGATGCAGACGTAGTCGTGGGAAAAAGCTAGTTAATAATATGTTCGCGCGAACATGACCACCTCTGACGCTCCTATGCTCGTTTGTCGGCTAATCCCATAACGTATCGGAAAGAGATTAACGAAGCAGAATATTTAAAAAGTTTCCTAATGAATATTTTTTCTAATTGCAGATGTTTTGAAAGTAGGTTATCCAATTCATGATAATTTCCAATGTAGAACGAAAAAGAAACACGAAGTAGTATAAAGATTCACATTAAAAAATGTACAAGAATTTTCCAATATGGAGAAAACCATTTTCAAAACGTTAAGTGTGAATTAATTGGTTCTTTAATACTTATTAATAAGTGTTTACATTATTCTTTTGATATAATTATGTAAATTACATTCTCATACTGAGGAGGCCTCATACATCTGAGGAGAGAATACAATCGTGTGGATTGGTGTAGGGTATAGTGGATAGAAGCTAACCCAAGTTTCGTAATTATTTATGGCGCTTGAAGGCCTCCGACATGGCTTAACGATTGTTATCACGACCTGCGTGCCTTCCGAAGCACGGAAACGCTCATGAATTTTTTGAATGCGCTTAAAGTTAAGTAGCAGTAGACGTAACTTTCGATCGCCTGCAATTAAAACAAGCCGCCGCGCCGGGCTACTAACGCCTCTTAAAACATAAAATAATTCTCTTTACACGCGTTTCGTTTTAATATTCTTGCGGAAATATTTTATAAGCAGAAAATTTGCAGGCAAGTATTTGTTTTGTGTTGTTAATAGTCTTTCATTGTCTCAATTTGTACAAAGATTAATTTCCTGAGCTCCAAGATTTGCTATGTGGATAAATGTTTAGATGTAAAATGTTCTGGAAATGACACGCTGTTTTCGTAAAACCCAGATCATAGAATTAACTATTATTATTTCGTAAACAGACATTATAATTGAGAGCTCAATGAATTGTATCACACGGCAAAATACTAAACTTATTATGAAGTTTCAAGGACACTTATTTCTCCATTATTAATATACATACCAGTTAAAATTGTATCTTAATATTTTCTTATGTCTTAATTGTTCTTCAATCGCGTCATTCGAATTTATTTCTATCTGGTTAATATTACAAATTTAGCTTTTGAATACTTTTGAATATATTTTACCTAATGTTTACTTAAGAACATAAAGAAAATTAAAACATCCTACATGGAATACAAAAAGGAGATTTCTGACCTGTCACGAAAGAAAAACTTAGTAACTTAAGTTCAGCACAAAGTAGGATATAGATCAGAGGTCCAATATACGACCCTGGAGTACCCCAGACGCAGACAAGCGAAGCGGGCTAGCGAACAAAGTTGGTCAACAAGACAATACTAACAATGGTCGAGAAGTTTATTACTGCGTTAGTTTTACAAGCGTTGTTCGTAAAAGTTCGTATCTCGATCTGACCTACTCAAACGACTGTTTTACAAGACTTCCTAAGTTGAGGCTCGTAAGTCTATGACGGTTATGTATTGTTGTTATTTTGGGACCCGTTGTGGCTAGATGCGTAATAACTACGAGTTTAATTGTTCCACTTTAAGTAAGGGTTTAGTTGTGTTTGTGTTTAGGAACTTGCGTACAACAGTTATTATCGTAAAATTGAAGTGTTTATAATTATCTTGGTGGCTTTGTAAATTGAAAACGATCTTGTAACTTGGGGATCTCAAGATACTGACGTATTATGCAAAGGCAAAGTTTGAAAGATAAGAAACAACAACTGATCAAGAAATCAGCTTGGAGAAAATCAGCTTGGTTTTGAACCGACTTCAAATATAAATAAGAATAAAAGAGAAAACAATATTAATTATGAAGACTGATAATGAATCTCTAACAACTATCCTAATCCAAATCTAGGCATAAAAACAATGCAATGCCTTTTCATTCATTTAACTAAATTTCTTAATCTATGCGTAAGTTAAATGAATCGATTCAGAAGTAATGTAGGCTAGTTATGGAGTATAATTTTTTTCCCATAAGCGTATCTAAGGAATATAAATAATGCACGTAGTTGTATTAGCATTTGTTACTTCCAGTTCCTTTATGACCAAAACTCCGTCCTATCAATCTCCCATGTCGGCTGCACGTCTCAGCGGTTTTCAAACGATTACGCTTACTAAAATGCATATTTAGGCGTATTCAATTGCTGGTACAATTTGGGTTTACTAGTGTTGCCTGCTTCTTTTATTTTGTCAAGATGTTTTACATCATTTTTGTGCATTTTACTTTTCATGTCTTAATTGACATGAGTCTATTAATGGCTAATTACTGAGCATGGGTTTAATCTGACGCCTAGAGCCACCACATAGATTGGTGATGGGGTTATTGACCAGCCCGAGTATAAGGAATTTTTATGTCTCCCAAAAGCTCCGATAAAGCTTAATCTGATGATGATGATACTCTCATCTGATGATGTTTTTGCTAATAGCAGTCTCACATGTAATTCCCACTGCGTCTGCTGTTGCATAACTTTAGTGAACACTTACAATCTACAGGTACCAGGATAGCCAGGATAGCCAGGATAGCCGTTCATAGGAATACAGTATTTTCCTTACTACTATTCAGGTACATACTTCTTATTATCACTGAGCAATCAAAATAGTTCAGTCATCATCATTAAAATTTCACGGTGGTTAATTAGATTGCCCTTCAATTAAGCAAGAGTTTAGTAGACCACGGTCTTATTAGTACCGTAAAGTTTTATTTGTTGTTGAGGAGTTCATGTTCAGAACCCAAACTATATAAATCAAGTATTTTCTGAAGTTATTGTATTTATAGGAGAAATAGTAGGCCAATAAAACAGACAGAATTCATGCTTGGTCATCAACCCATGCATGGCCCAGAACTTAGCACGAATATCTCCTCATATCGAAGTGGCCTAAAATATACCCCATCATGCTGCTCCAATGCGGATTGGTGAAGGGGTTAGTGGTCAACTCAATTATCAGAAGTTTTTATGACACCCGAATGCCTCCGATACGACTCATCGATCGCCATCTAAAGATAACAAGGACACCGTCGGCTTTCAGGGCCTGGAAGCGCTCATGAAAGTTTTGCCACTTGCGGTCACCTATCCTCCTACTGTCGGCGCATGCTGCTGCTTAACATTTTCGATCGCCTATAATCAAAACGTACCACTGAGATATGACCGCTTCTGAAATGCTCATAAAAGCATAACTATAACGAACCGAGAGAAAAATCACTTGTAAAGATTTGAAAGAAAGGGATTCAGTTCTGGCTAAACTTAAGGCGATTCTTATTTTATTCTTTGAGCTCAAGAATTTCGGTTCTCTCACAAATGACGCCTCGTTAGAGTTCGCTTTGTCGTAGAATCCAGTCTTTTCCATTTGAGTGTTAGGCAAAAAGGTCAATTGCGAGAACTATCTTCAGCTTAGATTTTGTTTGAGGTGTCTGTAATGGTCTTACACGTTTTGTTAAACAAACATCTGTGTTAATGAACGTTTCATTAATTTGTCTTTCCATAGTCAATACATTTACAAATTAACTAGAAATTGCCCTTGCTTCGCTTTGTAAGAAGATTGGATGAAAACTATCCAATAATTCTTCTCGGTATTTAGGCTACAAACGTGTACAATTGTGTCTAAAGTTCAAGTTTCAAGGTTTCAGAATTGCAATACACATTTAAACCTACTATACCACGGGATCAAGGAAAGCAGTTTTCTGGGATAAAAAGAATGTTATGTCCGTTGTCCTTACACAAGCTACAAACATGCTAGAATTGCTAAATTGCTTCATTGGTTTCGGAGTTACCATACTAATTTTAACCTGTTATCCCACGCGAACACCTGGGGAACAGAAAACTTTCCCTGAGATAAAACCTATTCTATAAACATTATCGGGTTTTCAGCTTCGATTATGCCAAGTTTCATCTAAATCTGTCCAGTGATTTTTGCGTGAAGCTCGAACAGACAGACAGAAAGAGAGACAATAAATCCAAAAGAAATAGTTTCGGTTTCTACATCGGTAACAAAGCCTGCCTGCATCAGAATTCTCAAAAAATGTTCAAATATGTAGTGTACAGAATTTACTTTTTTACAGTTTTATTATTAGTAAAGATGGGAAGCATAATCTTTACATAACTTTAGAAAACTATTACGTAAACGGAGAACTGTTAAATTTGGCACAGTTAAAGCTTCAGTAGGCGGGAAGACAATGCAGTTGTGCCGTGAACAAATTCTCTTTATTCTGCATATAGTAGAACTAATACAAAGCAAATAGCAGAAACGTTTTGGTTACACAATGTACTCTTATCGCTAAGTAGCGATCTCTTCCAGACAACTCCAGGTTAAAAATGGAAATGTGAGAGAGTAAAAGATAGACATCACAAACGCTTTCTCCGGCCTCCAGCCACAAAGTGAGTGGATATTTTTACTGTGCTGAGATGCAACACGTAGGACGTTAGGACGGCAAGTAGAAACAGAGACCATCTGCTCATGGCACTAACAAACGAAACCTATGTATGTATGATGTCAGGGATAAAAGCATTGTAAGTTTCCTTATATAAATTACCATGAATAAATTGTTCCACTGGTTTCAGTGTTGTTATACAAATTTTAACCTGTTATCCCACAGTAATTAACCCGTTTCCCAGGATTAAAAGTATTCCATAACCTTAGCCATTAGAGCTATCGAAAACAAAAAGAATTTTTGAGTTCGGCCCTGTAGGTTTAGAGCATAACGCAAACAAACATACAAACTCTTCAGCTAATATAGATAGTATAGAATATATTTTGAAGAATTTTTTAATAGTAACATACTCGAATTCGAGGTGAGAACTCAGGAAATTTACAATTTCCGTTTACAAATAGTGGTAGCACGCGAAATAAACGTCGCTTTATTAATTTTTAACTGATAAATTTTATGCTAGACCCAATACAATATTTTGAGAACTTTTGTTTAGTTCCATAATAGAGGGTTTGTGAAATCATTGAATTGAACAAAATATATCGTTACAGGCAGAGACAGTAAAAGTGAGTAGTAGTTAGAAGTGGTGTAAAGTTCATAGCGCGGCTTGTGTTGAATTAGATCGAAAAAGTTTAGCAAAAGCGGGCGCGATTCTATGACACTTTTACTATAAATTACATTCAATAGCTACACTAATATGAATGCCAATCATAGAAATGAACAACGCTATATTTGATAGTACAATAATAAAAAGCAATCCATTGAAGTATTTGTAACATTGACGGTACTACGGTACTCTTCAATTTTTTAAATAAAAACATTGTTACAAAACTGATTTTTGCGAGTCACGAAGGCGCCATCTATTGACGCTTTGTTAAACTAATCTACATGCAAACAAGCACGACAAATTTGAATAATGAACATTCCCGACAGCTGTTGAAATTGTACGCAATGGAGTCTTTCGGTGAAGTTTGGTATGTTCAATGTAAATTATTTGCACGGTGTGTCACTAAATCTTTAGTATATTTTATATACTAAGTATTACTTAGTTGATTATACCTAACAACATCACTACAGATTCTGGTAAGCGGAACCTGTTTCGCCAATCTTCTCTTTTAAGTTACTCCAAAACCTTTATCTGATGATTTATATTTATAATATTATAATTACATCACCTTATTTGTACTATATTTCTACTGTATAGATCTTTGGTGAAATAAATAATATCCTTCTTTCTTTTTTTCTTTCTACTTCTGACATTTTCTGTCTATCTACTTCTAAGACTGAAGAATGGTTTCAAACCATTAATGGCTTCAATCATCTATAGTTTTCTGACTTCTTAAAACAATGAAAAAAGCTTGCAAGGAAATAGGAGAAAATAAAACATATTGGCTTCAACCTTTAGATAGCCCATAACAGAGCATGGGTCTCTCCTGATACTGAGGAAGCTCATAGTATACTCCTTCATGTTGCTCCATGCGGATTGATGGAGGGGTATGCCGTCCGAAGCCCCCAGATTTGGCTTAACGATTACTATCTAACGGTAACAACTGGGATCGACGACTTTACGTGTACTCTGAATCACGGAAGCGCTCAAGAATATTTGTCACTAACGGTCACTCGTCCTCCTACAAACCGCATCCGGTGTTGCCTAACTTTTTCGACCGCTTACAACCAATACAAGCCCAGTGGCGGTGGTGGTAAACTCTTCAGAAAAGTTGTTTTCTTTCTTTTGTTTTTCTAAGTTAGTTAAAAATAAAAATAAATTAGTAACAAAAGTTCAATAATAGTTAGAAAGCCTAAAATATTTAACGCCTGCCGCAGTGCGACTTTGTAAATCCTGCCTGCTTCGCCCCACAAAGAGCGGTGTACCACGAACCCAGTGGTTTGGCAATATCTCGTCCATCATAATTTTAAAATCGAAAAATATAATTGCTTTGCGGGTTTTTTGGTCACACCATTTTGCTTTCATATTTAAAAACGTATGAGATACAATATTTTAAAATAAAAATTGTGGCAGTTAGTTAATTAGTAATTAAGAGACGAGCTATATTGATGTCATTGCCCTTGTACACCAGAAACACCAAGAACATGATTGATGTGGTGTCAAGATTGATGTGTTAAGATTGTAAGATATGGCTCTCAAGCCTCCATTCGGAACACGAGTTGCTTGACAACTGATTCAAGTCAAATAGACAGTTTTAAAAATAACATCATAATTTACAGTGAAAAAAGAAGGAATAACTCTTATTCCTAAGTTGATAATCTGTTTTTTATTGTTTACTTAATAAAGATTTGAAAAATTCCCAATTGCTTGTATTATTTAAGGTTCAAATTCATAAGACATAGACTACTTTTAATCAACATAAATTATAAAAAAGGTATATAATATTTAATACAGTTGTGAAACGGCAGAAGACACAACCGATTTTAAATTCGAGTATAGAACTCAAAAATACTTTCAGATTCTACCCTAACTTTAATGAAAATACGAATAAAACAAAACAATACGATTGCGGGTATCAAGAAAAAGCCACAGAGAAGGGAATTCTCGTATTTGGGTTTTTGATTTCCTCGCCTTAACGCCGGCGCCCCTCACATACATTTGGAATACAGCCAACTTTCAATCCAAGATTTGAACTTGTTAACCGTACGAAACACGCGAATGGCTTTGTTTCAATGTTACAAAATTTTGATTCTAATGTTAACCTGACTGAACTATAACCTGTACTACCTTTGTCATAAATCTGCGCTTAAAACTATTATTAGCAATATTTCGTTGTCAGTCTATTAATTGATGTCCTCAAATGATTAATGCTATCGTAAATATATTTTATAATTTACAATACTATAATGTTTACAATACTAGGTGACTTTTTGTCTAATAATGTATCTTCTTTTACCTTTCCATTTCTCATTTTATTCCATTCTTCTCTTCATTCTTCTTCACTGTCACCCGTCACGGAGTATGGCATAGTTCCGTTTGGGATCCAAAGTTGATATTATTGACGCTAGTTCTTCAACGATAATCTGCTTCTTCTCTTTCTTGGTCTTCTCCACGCTTAAAAATGTTACAAGTAGTGTCTATTACGTCTTAGCCTGTTAGGTATTCCTTTGCTGGCGATGAATTGGTGACATTTGATTTGCTACAGTCCATGGTTGGCAAATATTACCATTAGGTAACTCATCTGCTTATTTGCCTCCCTAGCTCATAAAAAATAGACTTGCATATCGCGTATATTCTTTAGTTTCTAAAGTATTATAACAAAAATGAAAGGGTTGCGCTTTTATTTCACTTAGTTTTTGGTTCTAAATATATTCAAATTAACTTGCAACTGCCTACACAAAATATCCTTAATTTACAAAAGAGTAAATTCAAAAAGTACAAAACTAGACCAAAATAGGAATTTGAAGGAGCTTGCACATAAAAACTTTTTTAAAAGTTACTGAGAATTTGCGTACCTATTCTACTTTCTGTAAAAAATTTAAAATTCAAAATTGTAAAAATGAATGTAATCTCTACAGTGATACGGCGAGAGTTTATCCATATAGTTTTGGTTGTGGATTATTTTGCTTTTAAATTTTTTAGTTCTTGACGCCACATTTTAAAATGTGATTCAAAGGAAACTTATTTGGAATATATTTAAAATAGTACATTTTGATACAAGTGTGCTATGTAGTTTGTAACTTACGGGGTGGCGAGCCATAGACGAGTAAACCAAGTAGGCAATTACTAATTCATGTCATACGACGGTTTTCAACAAAATGACACTTTGTGGGCAAACAAATTATTTGCAATGTTATACAAATTTAAGTTCATTGGAATATATTATTGCACTAGTGTTATGGTATATTAATATTCTTCATTTCGGATGCAAAGGTTGCACACATTTGCAAAAATGGGCTTAAGAAACACGTTTCTTTCAGAGCAAAGTTTGTGCATTGTTAAATAATTCAAAATTATCTTATATGCACACAAATCAAAAATTATATATTTATTGGTCAAGGATGTCACATAAAAGTTCTAAACTAATAAAATCCATTTAGAAAATCTGTTTAACGGCTCCTATACTTGTATTCTAGTTGGCAGTGACATTACCTATGAGACGAGGACTCACGGGTTCAATACCTAGCTGTACAGATATTTTTATGGCAGATAGAGAATATTTGTTCTGGAGCTACGAATTTTATTTGTGCTGTGCATTTCTTTTGACAACGTCGCGGAACGTAGTGTGACGACTGTTATCCACTTAAAATTCCTTTCAACCATTTGAGTATCTATTTTTTTACGCGACCATTTTAGGATCAGAAGCTGGTATTACTGAATAAAAAACTCACGGTGTCCATTGCATTTGGGATCGTTGCCAAGTTGGATCCTGTCCAAACAAGGTAGTCCAAGTTAATCTGTTAGCGCTATTTGATCGGATTAATGTTTCAAGTAACTATCGGAGTGTAGGATTCGTCTATCCTTAAATTAAGGCTAAAATATCCTGCATGGTACATTTAAGTATTAAGTATAGGGATGGATGTGGGATATTAGTGGGAATTATTTCTTGAGCTCTTCCGTGATTCGAAAGGCAGGAAGAATCGTTAACTCTGGTTGTTATCGTTGCATAAAAATTTCCGCTCTTATTCTTTTCTTCCTCCACCCCATCCTTCAGTTATTTTGTTCTTAGTTATTCCCATTTATCTTTTGTCACCCGTCCAGTACATGTTGTAGGTGTGGCTGGGGTCTTGATTGAGCCCGGGTGCTTCAGCGGTGAACTGTTTCGTTTCTTTCTCTTTCACGCTTGTGGGTCTATCATCTTCTTTCTGTCAGGCAACGTGTAGAGGATACTCTAACGAGATGTTGCCAGTGCCAATCGGTGGCAGTGATTATAAGATGAACCTGCAAATTTCCCTGCAGATTCAAAAATTGCTTATTCATCAAATTGCTAACGATTTTTTAAATTAGTATACCGTTATGTAAATAGGCAAGAGCTTATAATAAAACAACGTTATCGGTTTTCCATTAGACTTAGCTCATTAAGCCATTATCTTGGAATTTAAAACTGCAGTTTGTTTTCTTAATTTCCTTCGGGAGTCTTACTAGATATACGTGTGAAAAAATCCCCCGCGGTATACATTGCGCGTTGCTATCATTGCCAAGTTGGAGCCACTCCAAAGTAGGCCCGGGTTAAACCGTCGGGTTATTCAACCAGATCATTGATTAAGATAAAAATCTGGATAGAATTATTTATTTTGTGGTGGTATTTAAGTATCGTATTCAGGCCTCATTCAGAGTCCTAAGAACATATAGTAGCTTTTCCCGCGACTACGTCCATGAGGTAACATTTCACCCTTCAAAGCAGTGCATGAATATAAGGTGTTATCTATACGTATAACTTCGATAGCGAAGAATTTGAAAGAAAAAAGTTGCTATGTTTTTTCTAAGCTTTTTCTACCTCTGTGCCAAGTTCCATCCAAATGGATTTACTAGTTTAGACGTGAAATATAATAGACAGAAAGAATTATGTTCTCATTTATAACATTAGTAATACTGTTGATGAATTTTCTATTCTTAGCTAATACTCAAACAATAATCAAGATATTAATTAATATCAAAGCCAGTCAGTCATATTACGAAATAACGAAGCTTCGCGTATAGATTATTGTTTATTAAAATAATATAATAACCTGCCTGGGGTCTGCTTCGCTGACCACGTCAGATTAAAAATAATAAAAATTCTATGTAAATTACTCGATCCAATACGCCTGCAGCTATTCGGCATGCAATATTTTATTTTATAACGAACGCTTTTCCCCTATTATGATATAAAATTTCTTGTACATTTCGACCATGGCATTGTACATGGCCTGTATTGTTTTGTACATTAAAATAGCACAGATTTTTTCATTCTTTTCTTTTTTACAGTCCCAACCGTTTTGCAGTTTACTTAACAGTTTTACAGTCACGACCCAATCCCACACTGACCAGTCGTAAAAGGCGTACAGAAATCAGCTTCTCGGTGGTAGGGCTTTGTGGCAGGATTAGAATTCCTTTTGTAAAGCCCGTCTGGCCGGCTCTAAACCTCTTGCTTGAATCAGCCGCTAAACGATTCTTCGTGTTCTGGCGGGAGCTTATGAGCTAATTCTCCTCTTTTTCCCGTCGTTTAGTCATACTCCTTCCCATTCTTCTTCTGTTTCTTCTTATTAGGGCTTCCTAAATTTTTTTAATTTTATTAAACCTTGTTTTTTATCTATTTTCATAAATCTTACTCTTGACAGCTTAAAAAAGTAACTAACGTATTAGTTTCAATTTAAATTCACACTGTATTCCAAATTCAGTTCTAAGAATTAATAGAATTTTAAATCTAGTACTCGCAAAAAAAACGCATGGAAAATAACCAATTTTGAAGTTAGACTACATGTCGCTTTACAAAACAACAATTTCTCGTTTTACTCTAGTTTCATAAAAACTCAGCAACGAACGTTACATTCAAAAACATCAACATAACGATCTAAAACAACAAAAAGAACTTAAAACATAGTATTCGAGTGAAACATGAAATACATACTAACGCTGCGTACGTATACATAATGTTGTAAAATGTACTTTTTATGCCCTTTACAAGCAATGAAAAGTCGTCTGATTGTAACTATGTAAGCGATGATGGTAACTATGTAACAGACGACGCGTTTCGCTCTCACTCTCGCTCTATTTACGCTCTTGCTCTCACTCTCGTTCTCACTATTGATCCCACTCTCGTTCCCACTCTCGTTCCCACTCTCGTACACACTCGTTTATACTGTCGTTTATACTCTCGTTCCTGCTTTCGTTCCCACTCTCGTTCCGAGTCTCGTTCCGAGTCTCGTTCCGAGTCTCGTTCCGAGTCTCGTTCCGAGTCTCGTTCCGAGTCTCGTTCCAACTCTCGTTCCCAGTCTCGTTCTCACTCTCGTTCTCAGCCTCATTCTCACTCTCAGTCTTACTCTCTCATTCACATTCATTCTCATTTCTATTCTCAATCTGATTGTTATTCCTACTCTTTTTCTTATTTTCACTTCCACTTTTACCCTCATTTTCATCCTGGTTCTAGATTTAGCTCCTATTCTCATTCTTACTCTTAATTACGTTACTTTCATTCTTATAATGATCGTCATCATCATCATCCTCATTCTTAATTTTGTTTTCACTTGCATTTCAATTAAAATTTTCACTATACTGTCAAATGTTTAACGAGTAGACGAGCGAAATACAACACTGTTTCCACAGAGCTATAGGAATGTGTTCCTAAATTTCGTAACAGGCGAATTGATATGTTTTACCGAAGCTCAGAATTACCAACATTGAAGCTACAATAACAAGTTTTCACATCACTACATGTTTGTATATCTAGTTACAGTACAAATAAAGATATTGCAAACCAGCCTCCCAATTACGAGAAGACGTTATTCTAACCTGTTTGTTTGTACTGAAAGGAACAAAGTATAACATTATCTTCAGGCCAATTTTCCCTAACAAATAACACGTAGGCCTCAAAAGAAACTTTTAATATGGCCCATATTGCGGAAAGGCGCAGGATTTTTATAATTCCTTTCGTGTTTTCAGTTGTTTCTCTATTAGTTGTTAAGCGATGAACGATAAAAAGATTAACAGAAAAAACTCAAAATTTTAACAAGAAATACTGTCTAGATCCGTCTATCAATTTGATAATGTATAATGATTTTCACATATGTTTTTAAACTAATATCGTCGCGGGTACTAAAAATTTTAATGCAAATGATTATTCACGATATGTTTATTATTGTACCGATATTTCGACCCAGTTGCATGGGCCATGGTCACGGCAAGACGTCAGTCTTCGTGATCGTGAGTACCCGTTTGCATTTAAAAAGATTTTCACATAGCTGAAGCAGTTTTCTCGAGTTTTAACTAAGAACATTGTCTCTTTATTGCGTCGTTGCCTAGTAGTGGGACCTTTACTGCAAAAATGGTTTTCTTATATTTGTTACGTTACATATACAGAATGTAGAATCCACGTCTATGCGTAATTGAAAGCATCCAAAAGTATTCAAAAATATTCGAAACCCCCTTTACTCGATGTGGCATTCTGTCATCGTAGTAAATTTCGCCGAAATAATGTTCCCCTTTTTCCAGCAATTAATTTTTCTGGTAAAACGACGAAATAGCAATATACTGAAATAGAAAACAAGAAAAAAGACAATTGTACAAAATATACATTCATTCATTTTAAACTAGAAATAGCGCTCGCTTTGCTTCGTAAGAAGAGTTGTCCAACGGTTTCAGAGTTGTCATACTAATTTTAATCTATTATCCCACGGGAATAAAACAGTTTTCTGGGATAAATAATATCCTGTAACCATTCTCGGGTTTTGAACTACTAGTATATGTACATGTCAAGTTTCATTTAAATCTGTCCAGTAGTTTTTGCGTTTGCGAGCTCGAACAGACTGACCATAAATCCAAAAAAAATGATCTCTATGTCGATAAAATCGGCTAAGGAGACGATTGATGCAAGGGCATCAAAATGCTTAATGTACAGAATTGACCCCGTTATAGTTTTATTATTAGTATAGATAAATTTATTTAATGCGCTTTACCATCAGGTGGCATTGTAGTCAAGCATAACTGATAATACGTAAAAAAAAATTAATCCCTTTATGTTTAATATAAACATTACATAACATGCCCTGAAATGGAGCCAGCATAATTACACCAATTGCAGTAGTTACCTTACAAACTTGACATTGATATGGTAAAAATTCCAGATCGAATTTGTACAGAGCATAAACAAAACGAGCAGAAGTATAGCTTATCGCTGACAATACAATAATCCCTACTCGCTTCCTTATAAAAACAAAACTATCAAATACATGGAAGTACGTATATAAGTTTATGCGGGTGTAAGCTCAGCCGGAGGTACGAGTATATTAGGTACTCACAAAAACTCTAGTTATTACCGAGTCTCCTTTCTAGGGTTCTCTGTTTACGATGATAAACATAAAGGCAATGGCTTCAACCGATCGATAGCCCACTACTGAGCATGGACCTCTCCTCATATTGAAGAGGCTTAAAAATTGCTCTAGCGAAAGTTTTTAAGCCACCCGAAGTCCTCTGACATTTATTATTTGGGTAACGATTGCTATCTAACGACAATAACCAGGAACGACGGCTTTACGTGCTCTCGGAAGCACGAAAGCATTTACGAAATTTTTAATTAAATTTATTAATTAAGTGAAGGGATAAGATAGGGATGTAGAGATTCGTGAAAATAATACATTGTGGTTGGTCGATTCAATAATCAATCATACAACCATCTAGTATAAGGTCGATTGGACTAATATTTTGTCAGAAAAAGTTCGCCTAAGTGGGAACTATGGTAACTGAAAGGAGCTACATACATATATAAGTATAGGTTTTCGTATTATTCTCCTGAAAGCGTGATATTACGTTTAAAAGCATCTTACCAATATTATAAATGCGAAAGTTTGTGACGGTGTATGTTTGTTACTTTACACACAAAAACTACTGAGCAGATCGGAATGAAATTTAACACAGAGATAGATTATAATCTGGAATAATACAATTACTGTTACTAACATACTACAAGGGTGAAGACGCGGGGGAAAGCTAGTTAATAAACTTTAAATATCTAGGAACCTGCATGCTCGATCCGATTCTAGCTTGACACTTTTTATTTTTATCCTTGTATTATATTCTGCGTTCTTATTATTAGGAAAAAAGAATGCTTTACCACGCGGCATAGTGCTTTTGTTCAGAAATGGCACGTATGGCAAAAAATATTTTACGTCCATTATTATTTTCTGTATTTTTCTTATATTATACTTGACAGCTGATAGGCCAAACTCTCGGCAGATAAGATCTTTCTCTCTCTCTCTTACATTCCCTTTCTTTCTCTCTCTTTCTTACCAACTTGGATCAGGACTCAGTCTCAGGACAGACTTAGGAAAAATATGATTTTTTTCTTGAATTGTGTGGCAATAAAAAAAAAATATGTATTTGTTATTTTCTCTTTCTTTCTTTCTATTCCCTAATAGCTGCTTCACTTTATTAATGATACACTAGTGATTAAGGGACTCTCTCATACTGAGGAGGCCTAGACCGGCCTACGCGGATTGGTGAAGGTTTTTCTGATCCTAAGTGAGGAAAATGTTTGCGCCGCCTCTAGGCCTCTGACGTACCTTAACGATTACTATAAGAAGAAAACAACCGGGACCGACGGCTTTACGTGCCTCCCGATAATAAATGTCTTTCGTATAACGTACCGCAGAGGATTGGAATAAGTTACCAGCGTCAGTATTTCCGCACGAGTATAATGTGGGTGTCGAAAAGAGCGAACAGGCATCTTCTAAGTAACCACCCAACGACTAAATCACTACTTATCATGACATAGAATTGTAGTCAAGCATTAATTTATACAATGTCAAGAAAATTAAAATTTAAACTTTTTTGCTAGCGGTCAACCTTCCTCCTACCGATTGCGCGCACTAATGCTTAACTATACTGATCGTTCACCATCGTAATAACCAACGGGTTACGAACCTAATGATAGGTGTCATTTTATTCCCAGTATTAGTCAACGTCGATTTTCACCATTCTCGCGGAAATTCAATTTCCTCTGAACCTATTCTGTAATACATTCGATGTGACGTAGGTGGTTTGCATAGAGAACGTACATCTCATTAAATAGGAGTACATATTTAAAAAAGTTTGGGACCTGGCAGACCTGGCTGGTTGGGACGTTGGTCTCTCGAAAGAGGTTCTGGGTTCAAATCCTGCTGCGAGCATCTGTTTTTGAGGTTATATTTTCAGAAGTTGATTATCACTTGCTAAAAGAAAACATGATGAAACCAGCACTCCAGAGAATTCTCAATAAAGTTCTCGAAGACGAGTGAAGTCTACCAACCTGACCGGCCAGCGTGGTGAACTATGGCTAGCACCCCTCACAGTATGAGTGGGGAACCGAGCCCAGTAGTGGGACAGTTATTATTACAATGATGAATATGCACACAATTTTTCTTATATTAGAGTAATCACTGTTGTTATAAGTATGTATAATAAAACGAATTTCTTGTAAAAATATTTACTACACATGCCTTGATATTATGAGTATTTTCTACGGAAATTGAATTTCCTTAACGTGCCGTTAAATGCGAAACTGTTTCCTTCCATTGTTAAAGATATATGCATATATAAGTAATTTTATTATTGTAATAGAATACTGACTTTATTTATAAACTAGAAACTGCCCTGGGTCCTTTTCGGAAGAACCAGTTACCAGAAAAAAATTGGTTGTTGTGTCATAACTGTAAAAGTTAGACGTAAGGTATCGCGGACTTATTTGTAGGACATATCTACAAATAATCTACAAAAACAGTTATAAAACTGTAGTTCATCAGTTAATGCCAGTAATTTCCGCGGCGTGTGCGATATAAGGATTTTTTGATTATTTTTTCACACGATGGGTTACATTATCGAAGTTTTCACACGAATCTCTAAGGTTTTTAAAAATATTTTATAGCCTATGTTCATCAGGGTAATGCAGGAGATGGTAAAAGAATTTTTCAAATCAGACAAATAGTAGTTTCGGTGCACATTCTCCTCAAACAATCAAACAGGCAGTCAAATCTTTTCTCTTTATAGTATTAGTATAGGTTAATACGTGAAGCAAAAATATTGCCTTTCATAGCATAATGTACAAAGCGCGAAATGAGCACCGCTCCCAAAAAGTACAAATCGTAAAATGTACAAAATGCAAAATGTACAAATGCAAAATGTACAAACGCAAAATGTACAAGAAGAACATAGGACTCTTTCACCGTGACGCAATTTACAACATTTTACATCTATTTTCGGTTTTCAATTGCAATTCATTATATCAGTACTTACAGACAATATCAACGATATAATTTATCGTACACCTTTTTACGAATATTAATATAATAATACGACCGCGGCCTTATGAAACCGTTCACCATCGCACCTCACGCCGATGGTTCAATCTACGTGTGGTGCGACTTCATCATTTTTATTCACATCAGCTGCAGTCGTGGAGAAACTACGATCCAGTTCTCCAGATCATATTGGCGTCTCCTCTGGTATCTATTTATGTTTCCTCTTTCACTCTCCAGTACTTAGTATATTTATATCTATACTAATAAAATTATAACGGGACCAATTCTGTACATTAAGTATTTAAAAAAAACATTGTACAGGGAGGCTTTGATTTAAAAACAATTATGTTTTTATTTGTTTTATCTGTCTTTTTGTCCGTCTGTTCGAGCTTCACATGAAAACCACCAGACAGATTTAGACTAAACTCAGTATAGTTGTAGTTTAAAACTTAAAGGGAATGGCTTAGTTCCCGCAGGATAACAAGTATTGCAACTCCGAAACCAAATTATACCGTATGTACGGACTATGGTTATAGGATCCTTTTTATTCCAGAAAACTGTTTTTGTCCCGAGGGATACTATTTTAGAATTAGAACAACAACTCTATAACAACCGGAAGCAATTTCTAGTTTCATATAAAAGATGTAATATGAACTTACAAACAACACTCCAGAATCATTGCTTCAACCCTTGAATTACCATTAATTCCACTATACGTAACATTTGCATAGAATGACTAAGTAAAGTTGCGGTACTTGCCGGTACTGAAAGCCGACCTAACTTTACCTTTGAAGCCACGCAAGCAAGTGTAATAAAATTATTAACGGTTAAATGTTAAACTTTAGGTTAAGTTAAGTTTACTGTTAAGTAAGTCGTGTTTTGGGGGTTCAATGACTATTAAACTGTTAAAATTAACTGTGTTTAAAGATTATTGTTTATGAACTGTATAGTACGGTTTTCGTAAGCACATACAGCCTTGGCCAAAAGTTTGGAGCACCCCATATGTTTTGCAGGTGCACAACACCTGCAATAGTTAACATAACCTTTTGTTTAAATATGAATTAGGCGGTATTTAAAATTTAATTTAAAACAATAGTGTACCCATTTAGGGGCAAAACACAATATATGTATGTGTGTCTCTTGAATGATACGCCCAACATTTTATGTTACAAAATTCTCGGTTGTGGTAGCTAAGAGGGATAGCAGGGAATCAGTGTCCCGGTACATGTTTCTACATTATTACTATCGAGCAATTTTTTTGTGAGTAATTCCTTTGGATGAGATGCCAAACTTTTACTCTGACAAAAATTGGCGATAGTGTTAAGTAACACGGGAATCATTACGATAAGTTTGTCTTATACCTATCTCGTGAGGTTTGTCAACGTACCAATGTTACGAGTGTACTTATACGCACATAGCCAAAGGAAAGCATATGGTTACCTACCAGGACAGATGACTAATACGCAACTTAGAAATTTCACCGCGTCAGCGATCACGTACAGAACAAGCGTCCACCATCAACATCACTAGACCAGAAGTGACATCCCGAGCTCATTAGCCAGATTATCCTTTGTCCAGGTTTTGCTTTATAACATTGTTAGCTTGTCATCACGATACGATGATTGTCATAAGAATGGAAGATGTGAATGATGTACACATACAATGTACAATGTACAATGATGTACAATGAGTAAGTTTAATCTATCTTGTTCTACAGTTTCATAATTATGCTCAACCAGATGGGTGCTGCCTTTGTTTGTGGATATGAATGATCGTTGCTGATTGCTTATTCACAATGTGTGTGTGTGTCGTGTGATGAGTGTGTGATTGAGTACAGTTTTATTGGACAACACATGGGTTAGGTACATG
The DNA here is from genome assembly GCA_018249125.1 of Asbolis capucinus. NCBI lineage: Eukaryota > Metazoa > Arthropoda > Insecta > Lepidoptera > Hesperiidae > Asbolis > Asbolis capucinus. The sequence continues at coordinate 25,744 of DWJZ01000572.1, forward strand.
GATTAATACATGTTATTTCTTCATTATGATCTACGCATTCTTGTTTATTTTTTAGTTAATTAGAACGATTAGAACAATTACATTAACTGACATTGAGACATGATTTTATCGCATTAATGTAGTAAAAGAAACAATAGTAAAAAATAAAAAAATATTATATAAAAATTATTGAACATTTCTGTAGGCTTGTTGGTGCCTATTCAGCCTGTTACAGCTGGGAGCTTGAGAGTCAGTTCTACTCTTTTTCCTTCCTTAATGAGTCATCCTTACTTCTTCCTCTCGTCACTAAGTAATTTAGTGTGCCCCTGGGTCCGTTTGTATCAAAGTTGGTACCGATTGCTTTAACAATGTTAACATCCCAGTTTAGCTTCTTCTTTCACTAATTATTTAGCTGTCACGTATTTCCTGATAGGTGTGTTAGTGACACCCTAGTCTGGTGCTGTTAATGTCCATGGGTGGGTATACCATCAGGTGACCCGTCCACTCATTGGACTGCTTATCACACAAATTAGGCCGCCGGGTCATGAACTTTTTCACCTATGTATATATTACTTAGAATTTACCAACTAAGTATCTCGGCTTTGAATAAATTAAGTTATGAAACACGGCATTGACTCTCATTATAGGAAAGTTTCCAAGGAAAATATTTTTGATGTCATTCCTTATTCAAGGGGAACGCGAGCGGAAGTAATATATCTAGAAGCATAAAGCTCTGTTAAAATTGACGATTGTCAGGTAGCTTATGACAAAAAATATACCCGTGTAAAAATATAAACCTTGAAATAATTTATTCTAAAATTATATTTCCCAGGAGATTTGAAGTATTTTAAAATGCTTTCGAAATGCATTGTTGAAGTGTGATTGACAAACTGATTCTTTTAAAATGGTTCATATTACATGAGGTTAATGAAGCTTGCTATTTTAGTTGTTACTTACCAACAGGTGGTTTCGTAGTTCACCGCTAACTTATTGAAATAAAAAAATTGTTTCACTTTACTCGAGCCCCTATCGTAGTACCGGTGATTTAAAAAATGCCTATACGCAAAAACACCCATATGCGCGACATACACACAAATGACACACAGCACTAAGCACTAAGAAATTAGTATTTTAATAATATACTAGTGATTCACAAGCGAGTTCAAGGGAAAGGCAGCGAGTAGCGAGTCTACCGCAAAAAAGCAAGTATTTTGCAGCAAATTTCCTGCACATACATTCTAATTAAAACTGTTAAATCACAAGCATATATTTTATAGTGTACTCCGTTCGGGAATCAATCCTTGCACCCTTTGCTCTGCTGACAAGTACATTACCAATGACGTGAAAATCCATAAAGCAATCCGCTTAACATGACACAGAGCCTTAACTCATGTAATGGTTACTCTTCTAAATTGGGAGTATATTGATTCTTGGATAGACTTTTACGAGTTTCCACTGCAAAATTGCTCTTGTGTAGCAAGCAAACGTCATCACTTTAATTACATTAGACGAAAGAGTGCACGTTCTATGGAAGTCCTGGTAACAAATATCGCTTCTAGGTTATTGCCTCGAGCTCCCGGGGTTTACTAATGTTACTTACCCAGTATTGTATTTCATTAACAGCAGTGATAGCTTAGTAGTTTATTAGTCTCTTGAGCGGGAGCTGTGGCGCGGGAGCTATGGCGCGGTAGCTGTAGCGCGGGAGCTGTGGCGCCGGAGCTGTGGCGTTGGAGCTGTGGCGCCGGACCTGCGGCGCCGGAGCTGTGGTGCTGGAGCTGTGGCGCTGGAGCTGTGGCGCTGGAGCTGTGGCGCTGGAGCTGTGGCGCTGGAGCTGTGGCGCTGGAGCTGTGGCGCTGGTGCTGTGGGATGGGAACTGTGGCACAGAAGCTGTGGCGTTGGAGCTGTGGCACGGGAGATGTAGGATGGGAAATGTGACATGGGAGCTGTGACGCGCTCTTCTAATTCGGACTTATGTGCATATGAGTTAATTATCACTTGCTACGATCAAGGAAAACATCGTGACGAAACCTACACTCCTGAGAGTTGTCCACAAAGTTCTCAAAGGTTTGTGAAATCTTTCAATCCGCACTTGTCAGCGTGTTGGAGTATGGCTTGTACTCCTCACATTGGGAGAGAAGATTCGAACTACCTCGTCAACAACTTTCACTCGTTCTGACTGGTAGTAGTCCCGGTCATTTGGAAGGCGTGCGTGGGGATATAGTTCCAATACGTAGAGGCCTCTTTGAGACACTTTTGTATATTATGGATGTGGTACACGCCAGCCTCGACTACACAATACGACGTGTTACTCTTTCACACAAAAATAACTGAATGGAACAGAATGAAATTTGACATAGATATTGTAGTCTGGAATCCTACAAATATTTTAATACGAAAGTGTTTACGAATGTACAAATATTTGTATCTTTTTCAAGCAAAAACGACTGAACAGATCTGAATGATATTTAGCACAGAGATAGATTAAACTCTGGAATAATTGCGTCTGTGTTCCCGTTCGATTACAATGTAAAATGTCTTCAAATCAACAGTGAATAGCCTTGTACTGAGTTAATATGCTTTATTTCCACTCATCACCAGGTGAGATCGTAGTGAGACGCTTACATATTTATAAAATAACACAAAGATTACTTTTTGTCAACATACCTCTCGGGTGAAGCTGCGGACAGATCATACCCGGTGAAAAGAGATCTGGAATTTTCCTATACAAATATGACGGTTTTGTATGGTAAAAACTCCAGATCGAATTTGCACCGAGTATAGTGATACAAGGTACTTTTTATCAAAATACCACGCAGACGAAACTGCAAGCCGAAATAGTTTGAGAATAATAATTTATTGGTTTAACTGCAATATCTGCCTAAATTTGGATCAAACGCAAATTGACCAGGTAAAGTGGCTGAAATATCAAACGTAGAAATTTGATTTACATACACCGATTTGCACCGTTTACTAGTCCATTTACTTCACCAAGTACAGTCACCATATTTTGGTAGTGAATTTAAATCGAATGTATAGAACTTATGATGCAACCATACAAGGTAAGTCAAAGCTTTTTTGTGATGAGCAGGAATGTTTGTTCTGTGTCTGGGTGTAATAAGGTTTATTAAAAATATTTAAAAATACATGCTTTAATAACAGATCCATAATAAAAAAATTCACACAAAATTTCATAACTGTATTGTTAACCGTTGAGGAGTTCCGTTGCCTGGAGCCAATCCTGAACGTTGTATCTTGTCAAGTCTTTTTATACTTGTCATAAAAATTCATTGTCAGGATGAAAACTTTATGCCAATTTTTGTTCGGTACTGTAAGAGGAAGTGGGTCTAATTATGCTTGCAAGATTTGACCCGTCACAAACAAATATACTAACATACTAATATAAAAACCTAAACTACAAAATAAATAATTGTAAAATTATCTATTTATGTATGTGTTTAAATTATATTTATGTATGTATATGTACGAGTATGTTTGTCAGTTGTCTGGTCACCATAGTGCAAGCTAAAGCTTCGTTTGGGGTCAGTTGGCCGTGTGTGAGTTGGCCAAACATTTATTTTATTTATTTTTTTAGAGTAATCTGTTTATTCTTCACCCCATCTTAACTGATCAATGAAGTCATACAACAGAAAATGCGGTCGCTAAGACGATGGGTGACCGCTAGAGGCATAAAAATAAAGAGAGATTCCGTGCTTCGGAAGGTACATAGAGTCGTCAGTCTGGTTTGTTATGGTCAGATGGCAATCGTCAAGCCTTGACGGAAGACTATGGCTGGCATTGTGTTTGGGTTGGTTTGGGTGGCATTGTGTCGTATGTGGGTGGCAACTGTTTTAGTCATCAAACCCTTAACCAAAGAAAAACAAAAGAACAGACTCTCAAGCCCCCACACGGATCACGTCGAATCCTTTGGCGGCTGACTCGAGCAAGTGAGTGGACAGCCAGACGGGCTACACAAAATGAAAATAATCCTTCCGCAAAAACTTACTATGGAGCAGCTGACTTCTGTCGCCTCTTACGACACCCTGATCAGCACGGCATTTGAGTTGGTATTCTAGGCCGCCCCAATACAGTTAATTCATTGAGGTTTTTGATAACTAATAATTGACCATCAATTTATTTGTTCCTAGTTTCTGCCCGCAGCTTTACCCGAATGCTAGGTATTTTAAGAAAATGTAGTCTATGAATTATGTCTGTACGTGCGATGGTTTATGCGTGAAAGAGAAACAAACATATGTACATGTGTACTATATACATACATACACAAATGTTCGATATCAGTACGGTCATGTTTTTTCTAAGCTTACGTCTACGTAGAATTGTTTTTATTCCTACATAGATCGGAATTTCAAAAACGCTAGAACTATGAATTAAATATTTATGTATTCCTTATCAAAAGAATAAATATAAAGTTTTCTCTTTGATAATGATGACTTTCCACGGTGTATTTTAATCTTTTTACAACTCTTTTGCTATTTATGGAAGCCTTTTGTTTATTCTAAGACTAGTCTATCTTTATACTAAATATTTTCAAAATCGGTTCAGTGGTCTCTATTTAACAGCGTAACAGACCGACAGACAGACTGAGTTATTTGCACATTGACAATATTAGAAGGTTTTATGTGTTCGACGCCGCGTGCAGAACAGCATATCCTAGTGTACGGTATAAGTGTGATAATGATATTTTTTTGACAACTCACACACGGCCATCTGATCCCAAACTAAGCGTCAGCTTGTACTTGACAGGACGGTTGGTCTAGTGGTTAGTGAACCTGACTACTACACCGGTGGGCGTGGGTTCGAATCCCACCCAGGTCAAACTTTTCTGTGATGAGCAGGAATGTTTGTTCTGTGTGTCTG